>JAPMLY010001652.1:65000-87500 GCA_026401115.1 Tetraselmis chui
TGTGTGTGTGTGTGTGTGTGCGTGTGTGTGTGTGTGTGTGTGTGTGTGTGCATCTGTGCTGAAGTTGTGTGCCTCTTGGTAGCATACTTTCATATGGAAGGGAGGCACATGTAATTGAGTTGAAGTTGGACAGTTTGTGTGTTTTGTGTATTCGCGTGTGTTTCTTTGCACGCGCGCGCGCGCGTGTGTGCTTGTGTGTGCGCGCGCGTGGTTGTGTGTGTTTGTGTGACCTTCCATGATTAAGTTGTCTGTCTGTCAGCAGTGCAGTTTACTTGCGGTGAGGAAGGTAAACAAACGCGAGTGTGTTGAACTCAGTCAGATATATTACATAAAGTATGGCACGGGGAGTCACCTGCAGCGCCCCTTGCGCCAGGCCCTCACTCAGGTCCTCCTTGTCCATCAGCATCTCCAGCACCTTCAAAAAGAAGGCCAGCCTTAAGCTAAGCTCCCGTTTCCGAAGCTATGCAACTCTAACCCCTCCCTCTCGCTCTCTGTCTATCCCTCTGTGTCTCTCTCTTTCATAAATACCCACACACACGCGCGCGCGCAGTGCCAGTGACCCTACCGTCCGAATATTGACCTCCGTGGCTGCGCCATTTGCACTGAGTGCACAAACACTGCGGGTCCGCCTGTTCAGCGCCAAAGAGGGGAGAGGACGAGCAGGTGGCGCGCGGAGGGCGGCCCTTCCGCGCTTGACTTGGCCAGCTGCCCGTGTAGGGCGGCTCAGCTGCTGCAGGGAAGCCATCGCTGATTCACACAAACCCGCTGACCACCCAAATCTCCTGCATCAGGGGCACCGGACAATACAATCAGCTTGTATTACGGCAGCGCTCTCCGCCTTCGACGCTGACTGCTCGTGAGACCCGACTTAGCATCGTCGCCTCGTGTCGAAACGCCTTCAATATAAACCACGCAGAGATCGCATACACATCACACAGGTAGAGCCAAGCAGGACTATATGGACGTCACGAAGCAAGTGCAGTAGCAACATCCGTGGCATTTCAGCCGGACTAGATGAGGAGAAAAGGTTCGGGAGTCTGGGATTAATAACGCAAAGGTGGGAGAATGATCACTGCGTTACGGCGTAGCCGGAGTGCGTTAACGCAGAACACCTAAAGATCAGCAGAAAACTAACAGGGTAACAGTGCAGCTGGGAGCTGGAGGGGGAGGGTATCACACCTCACTGCCGGGGCGCTTGGTCGGCTAGACGTGTTTATGGCGCGACTGGACAATTACGCTGATGATAAGCAAACTGCAGGGCGCGCGCGGGGGGTGCGGAGAGCGGAGTTCCCCTCTACGAATGGGATTGTTGCTTACAAAATGATTGGAAGGGACATGCAAGAGGGAAATGCATGGCGGGAAGTGGGGGATGGTAGATCCATGGATGAAATGGTTGATGCGGGTGACGGAGACGTGGGCGGCGATGCATAACCGAGATGGGATTGGGTCCGGATGTGAAATTCGTTTGGAATTAAATATTGTTTACATATCAAATCGAATGTGTGATTATAAGTTATTAATACACATATGATATAATGAAAGTGTCAATCCTCGGGATAAATGAATGCTTAAGAATCACGACGGCACGCACGCTTGGTAGCGTGTGAGTTTTCTGGCGGGGTCCTTGCCGTCTGTCGTCACATCGATGGGTGGTGAGGTAGCGGGGTGTTCTTCCTTCCGATGGGATCGCACTTCTTCCATAGTCGTTTGCTTTGTGTCCAATGCAGTCGCGGTGTAGAGGTTGCACTCGCCACGATAGTGGCAGAAGGATTCGACGAACGGGTACTCCGCGTTTTCAAAAAGCATCTAGATGAAGGGCCGATCGAAAGCGATGGCGAATAGCCTAAGGGTGGAATACAACATCCACGAGCATACGGGCAAGATGTTGCCGGGAGAGGGCGGTTCCTCATCGAAAGTGGGCAATAGCATATTTTCAGTCTCGTCGTCTAGGTCGGTAGTACCTTCGATGAACAAGAACTCCTTTGAGTAAAGCTGCTTGACGTCGCAGTTGTGGAGCATCTGCGTGGCCGCGAGAGTCCGGAGCCGGTTCAAGAAGTCCGAGGTGTGCCGGTTTGGGGATGGAATTGGACCAGCCGGACGTTGGGGGCTGTAGAATGCCCATGGCGACGGGCACTGCTGTGAAGCCGCACGACCCATCAGCGGGGACGTCTACAATTCGCAAGGCGTTGTCTTGGAGAAAGGTGTCGCGTCCCCGTAGCGGTGTAGACGGGGTCGGCGATATGACTTTCGGCGGCGACGTCGGAGAGCTTCGGTCCACTCGCGTGGTAGATGCCGATGCTGGCCGGGACCGGCGTTTGCGCGGTCATGGCTGCGGAGATGGCGGCCAATGACGGCCGTGCGCGTCGTGCGCGTCGTTTGCGGATTGAGGATCATCCGACGGGAAAAGGTGATATTGCAGCCCATCGTTGTGTGTTGGCGGATTGTCGCTGCGCATGCTCCGTAAAAGCGTGTCGGCGAGTACCACCGGGGAGGTGGCCTCCGTGTCGGCTGCGAGGCGTTGGAGGTGGCGGTGTACTCGGCACGGAACATGTCGTCCGTCGCGGTCACATTGGCGTCGGGCTGCCAAGCTCTGCGCATGCGTTCTTTTGCTCTTTCCCGCGCGGCTTTGTCATCGCCGCGGGGCCGAAGGGGCAGGAAGAGGGTCAAAGCTTCGAAGATCCAAAGGCGGCTCATGCCTACGACCACGCCCGAAAGGTTTTTGGCGCTGGCGCTCGGCGGGCGTAAGTCCAGCACGTACGTCTTGTCTCGCGAGAAAGTTGCACCTTGCGCGAAGAAGTCCGTGAAGGCGACGTCCGGGATCATGTTGGAGGCGACGCGCTCGATTTTGATGCTCTTGATAATAGACCCGCTCTCAAGGCGGAAGGCGGCCGGGAAGCGTAGTCGGAAGTAAACGGATGTGGACATGACTGCAACATGGCCGTCCGGAAGGTCGCGACAAACGAGGTGCAGAGGGACGCCGAAGGTGTGCGGGCGCACTAGTACTAACATGGCTTGGAGCATGTCTCCGAGGGTCGCTACCGGCGCGTCCGGCGACGGGTGTCGCGCGGTCACGTCATCCAACAAGAAAGCGACTGCGGTGGCGCCGTTGTTGCTGGAATATAAGCAGTCTATGTTTACGCTATGCCGGAATATGTACGGCATGTCGTTGTAGAAGTACATCACGCTCGGAACGTGTCCCGTCTTGTTGAGTGTCAAGCGCCCGAGGAGGGCGCGGAGGCAGCGGTATGGTGACTGGCGTCCAAGCGTCGTTGCGGCAAGTGCACATCATGTCTTTGGCGCTCCATCGGATGAGTTGTTGATGATCTTCTGCGGCGCGACGCGGGAGCAAGTCGTGGAAAATAGCGCCGCCTACAGTGTGACGTAACACAATGAAGTGGGCTTTACGAAGAATCGGGTGGTGGATGGAGGCATGCTTTTCTGGTGCTCCAATCGCGCACGCGTGGATGTCGTCGAAATCGGCGTCCGTGAGGCGCCCGCCCCGCTGGCATGTGTTGAGAGTGGAGAGGTCGGGGTCCATACGGAACTGCGTTTGTAATAGCATGGTGGTGTGCAACTGACCGAGAATGTGGCGGCCGCGCGCGTTGCTTACGAACTGGGTATCTATCGGAATCGGGAACGGATAGTTACACGTAGGTCGTGCCGACCCCACAAGGGGGCATGCTGTGGTGACTAGAGAAGTGAGAGGAGAGAGATGGTGGCCGGCGAAGGCACCGGCAAGGCCGGCCGACCGCCACTGATGGGGAATAAAGTACCGCTAACAACATAACAATAAATACTAGGATGACAAATAGCTACCTTGTAAATAAGTACTAGGCAACGGGATGCTAGTGCTAACACCCCCCCTCAAGGTAGCCGGAGTCTTGACATCGTCCTAGCTTGCATCGAGGAAGGTGCCATCTTGGTCGAAGGTGTAGTGCTTGTAGAGTGTGTCTCGGGCCGGGTAGGTGTAGCGACATGCGCTCACATGAACGTGCCGCTACCGGCGAGTTGCCGATATGAAGCGGTTCCAAATGTACTGCGTAATGTAGTAGTCTGATATGTAGCGAGAAAAAGTGTCCACGGGCGAATTAGCCGACGCATGAGAGCGACCGGCGAGCAAGAATCAAAGCCAATAAGGTTGTTAGGAGCGTGTAGGCATGCAAATTCATAGAAGGGCGATGCTCGTGTTGGCTTCCCCCTTTCGCCGTGGGAAAGTTTGCTCCTCGCGCCAAGTTACGTGAGGGTTGCGGCGTTGCCTCGGGAACAAAAAATAAGTATGCTAATTAAAGTACGCGCGGGCCGAATTTTCGCGGGTCGGTTTTAGACAACCAGATCCAGTCGAGAGCATCGGTAGGCTGAAGGCTAGTTGAGACTCAAAAATGGGTGGGACGAGCGTGGCGCCGGGCGTTTTACACGCGTTCTTCTCCTTTTCACGTGGGAGATGGTATGACATTCGCAGACAACCAGCTTGAAGGCGAAGCGTGGTGTCGGTTGGACGATGAATTACTAGCGTGGCGCCGAGCGCTTTACACACGCTCTGCTATATATTTTTTCGTGGGAGTAGGTAGGACTAGAGAGGCGCCGAGCGCTTTACACACGCTCGTTTCTAATGTAACTTGGTGGAGGGCCCATGACCTGTCGGAATCGGGAACGGATATTTACACGTAGGTTGTGCCGGCCCCACAAGGGGGCCAACGGTGGTGACAAGAGAAGTGTGAGGAGAGAGATGGCGGCCGGCGAAAGCACCGGCAGGGCCGGCCGACCGCCACTTCTGGGAATAGAGTACCGATAATAGCATAACACTAAGTACTAGGATGACAAATAGCTACCTCGTACGTAAGCACTATGCAGTGGGATGCTAATGCTAACAGTGGCCCATCCGGGGCCGTCGCGCTGGGCGTTCGTTGCGGTACGAATGGATGTTGTTTGCTGGCCGTGCCGAATGGATGTTGTTCGCTGGTTCGCTGGCCGTGCCGGAATGGATGTTCCCGTTGCCTTGAAAAAGCGGCGCGCCGTGCACCGGGTGATTCTAATGGTGGTCGCCCGTCAGAACGGCGCCAATCCCGCCGAACATAGAGTTGAAGGAGTCCAACGTGCGGCCGCAATCTCGCATGGTTAGAAAAATGTGTTACTTAATGGCCGCGAAGTGCTTACACGTCATGGTGAACAGCTCGTCCACGATGAGCGGGCGGATATATTCCCATGTCCGCTAAAGATCTAGCTTCGCTCACGTCCCCCGCATCGGCGTGTCGAAATATTTTACTTGGTGGTCTCCACTGCTTTTTTGTAAAAAATTCTATAATATTTGTTTACATATGTGAAATATATTAATTATTGCGGTAAAATTTTTGTATCAATGTGGGTACGTTTCTTAAGATGTCATTTGTCGCAGTATGGCGTGTGACGTTGGGTGGGGCTCCGCCCGGGGTCATCCAATCAAATAGTTGCCAAGCTCCCGGGCTCGGGAGTATTGTTGGGTCATCGTAGTCGAAGACTACGTCCGACTCTTGGTCCCAACCACCGAATCACTTGATCTTCTGCATCGGGGTACCGGTATTGTACGCTGATGTACGTGCACCTGTTCGTAAGGAGTGCGATGTTCACTCGAAACCCTTCGGAGGTTGTTTGTGTACTGCGCGAAATAGCATTTGTAGCCAAGCTGTGAAGGTGTGCGATGTCCATTTTGTCGTAGGCTCGTGCAAACTACATGGCAAATGGCCCATCGCTTGTCTGGAATCTTCCCGGCGGAAAAATTGGTACGGGCAGAGTCTAAGTACCCTAGTAGTTCCGCAATGTTTGAGTGAGCAACGTCCGGCATTTCACACATCACATAGGAGTTTTCGCTCCGTGGAAGAACATCGTTGTCCTTTACTTGGTTTAGTGGTCAAAGACTTTCCACCGGTTGGTATGCACAACACGTCACCCGACTGGCACGCAATAATAATTCTTGCTCCCATGCGACAAAAAAATATAAACATAATCACCGTCTCTGATCCTTGGATCAAATCGTTAGCACTCAATGATCCCCGGCGGAGACACAACCATGCCGGAAGGGAATCCAAAAATACATTGACGGGCCAATGAAGCTTGCCGACTGAATCGCGTCCGTGCCGCCTCCCGGGACGGAACAAGTGAGCGCTGGCTGGGAGGACCGTTTCGTGGCACGCCAACTCGGTAAGTGCTTTATGCAACGCTTTTCATTGCCATCGGGGGGCGACCACGGTGGCTTTTGCGCCGCTCTTGCGTAGTTTTAGAGTGAGGTCGGGTAGTAGAGGCCAAGGGGGTTACACATGTTGTTTTCGTATCGCCAGTTGGTGTCGGAGAGGTGTAGGTCGTCCACCGCCTCGCACGACAAGTCGAGCTAATTTGCGTTGTAAGCGGACCGTAGCGTGTTAAGCGCCGACGCGAAGCGGTCGATCGTGTGGGGGGCGTACATGCTCGCCATCTCATGAAATACTGTAGGGTCTAGCTGCCAGTCGTCGCTGTCTAGGTGGCGGCTGAGCTTGTCTTCCCACGTGTTGGCCACGGATTTGATATACCGGGATCTAATGTGAATGTCGTTGCTTTCCAACACGAACAAAAGCGGGCGTAGGTCTTCCATCGTTTCCGTCTCACGGGAAGTCAGGCCGGCTAGGACATAGCACGCGGCATGGTTGTCTCCGTGGAGGAGTATGTTGCGGCCACCGAGATGTGGTAGAAAACTGAGTACGGCTAGGCGGACGGCCTGGAGTTCCTTCTAGGTAATGTGACGATGCTCGTCATGTAATACCCATAAGCCGCGTGCTTCGAGTCTGCCGTTGAGGACCGCTCCCCAACCATAAAATGAAATATTGCACAGGATGTAGGATGTCTGGACTTGGCGGTGAAGGTCCTTTCCGTTGGCTTGACTGGGAACAAGTGCCCACCATTGCAGGTCGCGCCGGAGATCAAGGGTGAAGCGTACTCGTCCTCTCCACTTGTCTCCAAGTACGGAGTGCAACTCGCGGTGGAAGAATCTTGCAGCCATGGTAGCGAGAAGCATGTATTGAACGTGACCCGCGAACGAATGGAGCTCCTTTACTGATAGTCATTAGCTTTCTCGCGTAGAACGTTGCATTAGTTACCGGACTTGCTTGGCGAGCTTTAGAAGTTTTGCGGCACGTGCGAAAAATAGCCGGTTGTAGTGTCGATGTCGATGCACATGTGGTGTCCTGTCTCGGTTGGCTCCCAAAAACCCTGGGTAGGGTGGCTAAGCAGTCCAAGACCTATGAGGAGGCG
Organism: Tetraselmis chui; assembly: GCA_026401115.1. NCBI lineage: Eukaryota > Viridiplantae > Chlorophyta > Chlorodendrophyceae > Chlorodendrales > Chlorodendraceae > Tetraselmis > Tetraselmis chui. The sequence goes on from JAPMLY010001652.1 coordinate 72,258, forward strand.
GTCGACTCACTGACGGAGGGCTAGCGCGAGTTCCCGGGTCGCCGCGAATAGGAGGAAGTCATCGACGTAATGTAAAATTTTGGCGCCTCTCATGCGCGTGTGTCGGAGGTAACGCTTGCTCGGATTGTTGCTTTCGGGGTGCGTAGGCCTGCCGTGCTTTGTCGTAAATCCGTCGGGGTCGGGTTGGTGGAGGTATCTCACGAAGGTGTCCGTAAAGGCGCAGAAGTGGTAGGGGCTGAGCGACCATCCCGTAGGTAAGCAAGCTAGTCGGTAAAGTTGACCGCGCACGTTGACAATTAGGAAGTTGCGCTGCTCTATAACGATTTGCAGAGCGTAGAAACCGCCCTTCGGGTTGAAGGAGAATATGTAGTCGCCTTTCCTCGTTAGGTATCGAACTCCTAGCATTGATTCCATCCGGCGCCGCTTTTTGACGCAGAAGTTGTTAAGATGCCGTGGGTCGCCGATAAATATCCACTGATTTATACCGGGCGTGGCGACTAAAAATACTATGGACACGTATTGGCTGCAGGTGGTGGGCTCCGAACTCCAGTCTCTCCGAAGCGTTCGATTTCGGCCATGACGAAGGTGAGTTGCTCGGGGGTAGTGTCTAGGAGGAAGACACCTTGGTTGAACGGGGATATGGGATTATGGGTTGGTTGTTAGTGAAGGTAATCGTGACGCCCTCCCGGATCCACTTCAAAACTTGTCCGCTCGCGCCGATATCTTTCTATGCTTGCCACTTTCGCCAAGCGCAATGACGCATGTAGTTGGAATATGGTGCTGTGCAGAAATCGGTGCAGCGGGTTACCCCGTCATTCCTCCTTGTCAGCCTCGGTCTTTTTGTGTGCCTTGTCGGTATAGGGCAAGGGGCGGTCTCCCATGCGGTCCTTAGGCTTGGCCTTATCATTGTCCCTCTTTTCCGCCTTGTCGCTCGGCTTGTCTGGTCTGTATGGTCGAGGCTTGCATGCCTTCAATTGTGCATGCGCTTGGGCTTTTGCAGCTGCTCAAATGCTAACTTCGTGTCGTTTGTCCTCCAAAGCTAAGAGGAGTCTATCGACGAAGTTGCCTCCGCGGTCTGCCGCGATGGATGGTGTCGAAGCAACGTGAGTAGACGAGGCGCTCGGCGACTCGTTCTTCCCCAGTAAGGACTTTCGTGGCCATGAAGCGCATGGTGTAGGCGAGTCGCGCTTCCCCCGCTGAGGCCACAGCTTGATGTATACGTATCACTGCGTCGATGAGGGCGTAGGCCTCCTCGTCTGGGGTAGAGGTGTGCGAACAAATCGTTTCCATAGCATTTTCGAGTGCCGCGTTAGCGGCGGACGTTAATAAACCATAGCTAGGCTTAAATAGCTTTCGCCTAGCTAGCTTGCACTTGCTCTCGCTTGGTCTACGTGTCAGGCGCTAGGGCTCTCCAACCGTCGTCAACATACTAGCGACGCGGCTCGTTCAGCATTGGAAATCTCGTTTAGGATTGGGAACCTCGTCCAGCGCGTCGTCTACCTAGTTAGATTTACTGCGCGTACTTGTGCGTACCGGAAAGTATTGGTAGTACATTACGTATCAAAACCCTCGCTAAATTGCACTAGCGACGTATCCACGATGTACGTCCTTCCGATGGAAAAGTACGAATTAGAATAAATATCGAGTACATGATGTACAATGCCATGGAATGTACTGTTGCATGACTGTACTCGTCACACTCATACCCTCCCCGTCTTGACATATCTTGAGGCCGCCGCGAGGCAAGCCTCCGTGGTCTAGGCTCCTTTACTGACGCAATTATTGGAACTTGGGAATACGCGCTGGGTGAGCGTGCACGAAGTCGATGTAGGCCTGAGTCTTGGTAAACTTGTACCATTGGGGCGTCTCCAAGAAATCGTGTAACGTAGTTGTACGGTGTACCCCATTTAATCGGTGCAATATGGGTGGAATGCCGTCTTCACTAAAGTGCGTCATGAAGAGCAAATATCTGCCTCGACGTCCAAGCAACGACTTAATGTACACAGCGGAGATGTGAGAGACTTCAAACTCATCATCATCACCCTCATAGACAGTAATCGGGACATTAGATCGCAGTGAAGTCGTGGAGCATGGTCGTAAATTGTTGACATGAAGCATTGGGTGTAAGAAGTATCAATATGTAGTTGTGTTTCCCAATTTGCTCCTCCACTGTGAAATGTCCAAGTTGTCGGTCACGCAGCTTCCTATTTGGCTGCCCACATAAGACGAGGTTCTTTGTAACAAAAGTCGCCTTGTCTCCTTTGACGAAGTGTCGGGCTGTCGACGGTTGTGAACGAGCTTTCATCTCATCTTTGTGCACCTGGAACTTCGAGCGTACGAGAGCATGTACCTCCTATAGCAATTTTAATCGCTGTGATGCGCGTCTTGCGAAACCGGAATTGAAGATCGCATGCTGAAGAGTAGATAAGGGGCTAATGAGGAGACAACCCAAAATATGCATCGAACTGAGTGTGCTCAATCCCTTGCGCACGAGTAGTGTTATTCGCGAATTCCACTTGAGGCAACATGTTTGTCTAGTTTGATCCATCGTAGCAACATAAGCAACGAAGAAGCTTCTGAAACGCGCTGTTGATGCGTTCCGTTAGTCCGTATGTCTCTATAGATGTCGACTAGAAGACATATCGAGTCGTGTTCACAAGCGTCTCCAAAGCGTCTGCCAGAAGCTAGTGACGACTTTCGGGTCACGATCACTAATCAACACTCGAGGCCATCCGTGCAATGTGTATACTCCATGTCGAAACAAATTGGCACTTTCCTATTATGTTGTTACGCTCGTTGTACACTACAAGAAACTGGCAATCGAGTCAGATGGTCGACTGCAATGAACACAATGTCAAAGCCATTGCTTACTAGTAAGTGTGTCAAGAAGTCAATACAATATGTGTGCCACGGTATGGGTGGAACATGCAAAGGGTAAAGAGTCACATCCATGTGTGGTTGAGTCTTTGCGCGTCGACACACGATGCAGCGCTCACAAAAGTCTTTCACGTCTTGGCGGTTTCGTTTCCACCAAAATCTGTCGGGCGTTTTAGCAAGAGTGCTAGCAACTCCGATGTGACCAGCTAACGAATTGTTCACCCTCGTCCCCATAAAACGAGTCTTGGGAGTACCCCTCGCAAATGAGATCAGCGAACTTAAGGCTCAGCCGCAATGCGTCATCCGTCATAAATTTTATCTATGCATTTTCTAACAGCGGCCGGGACTTCCGTCGTAATTCCTCATGTGACGGAACCTCGCCATCCCAAAATAATGGAACTCGGGCGTGAGGTACAAAGTCTGGTCGCCGACTTAACGGATCAGTTTTGTTCAAGGCTACCTTGTGATATGCAAGCGTCATCGAACCCACAAACGGTTGCCAGTCCCGTAGATAACGTGCTTGCCGCTTGTTCAACATGTCGTTCGGTTGCCTTAGCAACTGTCGCAGTGTGTCGTGGTATGTTATGACAGGGAACTTACATCAAGGTAACACCTTCAATGCTTGACGGCTTCGCATACAACCAAAGCTTATAAATCTTACGCAGAGTAGGTGTTGCCACGCTCAATTAGATTTAACTTACGCGGCCAGTAAGAAACTCGTTGAAGTCCTCCTCCTTGATCTTGCAACATGATTGCTGCAATTCCCAAAATTGACTGTCGAAGCATTTGTAGCCACGAAGAACGTCGCGTCCGAGCTGACATGTAGAAGGGTGAGACATGGCACGGAAATGAGCCGTAACTTGAGAGTCTCAAAGGCTTCCAAACAAACCGGCGTTAGCGTAACCTTTTGTGGCAAGGACTTCCGCAGCAAATCCGTGAGAGGTGCCGTAAGGTCGCTGAAATGATGAATAAATCTGGCGTAGAAGTTGCAGAATTGCACGAAACTGCGAGCCTCCTTTTGCGTCGTATGCACTCGCCAGCCTGAAACGGCCTCGACTTTCTTTGCGAATCAAAGAGTTTTCCTGCAAAGACTGTGTTTTAAGTGATACCTTTCCAGTAATTAGTTGCACACAACTATTGTAAGCTATTCTCGATATTATGATTAGTACATGTCTAAATCGGACATACCCATACTCAGATTGATTCGGTACAAAGCTGTCGCTAGATTACATCTCTCTCGCGTCCTTTTCCCGACATCACGCCTCGGACTGGTTGTCTATGTGAGTGTCATATTTGCGTGACTGTAACTGCCACTACGTATGCGTTATTTACCTTCCATATTGAACGTATTTGCACGGTACAACAGGTTATGGCCCCCCGCCCCAAGTCACTCACGCGCGACAACTTCTTTCGGCGAGCTGCGATCGACAACTCTCCCGCGGAAGGCAAGTTTACATAGTAATATAGTACTTTCACCTTGTAGTCGGCGGTATCGCCAATATAAACTGCGTTTTAAAACCACCATGACACTCCACCTAAGCATCCCGAGGACGCACGACAGCCACCCACACCGACGCACTCGTCGCGTGTGGACATGGTGCATATAGGTCCAAGCTGGAGAAGGGGGGTTGTACCTGGTGGATGAATACGGATACACATGGTGCACGGCAACCATAGCTTAAACAGTATATTATACTACCGATTATGAGCGAGTCAACCATTAGCGCGACACTACACATGCTTTGGTCGTGGCTGCAACTTGTGCTCCACACTGGGTGGAGGATACAGAAAAAGTACTTTGAGACGCCCCGGGGCGTCATGCCGAGGGGCCGTTGTGCAACACGCCGTCTCTATGGAACCACCCTTAGGTACGAGTGCGGCTAGTGGGCTTTACCATTGCATGTCGCTACTTGTTGGCGCCGCCGTTCACGATGGCATCAAAGCTCCGCCACGCAGCGGGACAACATGTTGACACCCATGATGACCGCGAGGAGCAGTCCTCCCGTCAAAGCACTCGGGCCTCCACCCCCCCCCCCTCCCCCGCCGGATGCACTCTCGCTCGTTCTGGAGCAAATGGTCTTGATTAACGCCCGTCTGGACTTCCTCTACTCGACTACTAGAAGCACGCGCACTTCCGTTATCCGGACCCAAAAATCCTTAGGAATTGCTGAGTACGATTCCCTTTTTTAGAGATATGTACTTGAGTCGGAACCTGAAAATAAAACTACTCATGGATCCGAATCCACGAAAAATGGCCGGATCCAATCCCTGCCACCAAGGAGGGACTCCACCTCCACCGACTTATGGGGGAGATCTTCAACGCCCTCATCATAGGAACCACCACCATATGGGAGGACAATCAAAGCGCCATCGCGAACGCCCAAAATGCCTTGGTCAGCGAGAAGACCAAACACATTGGTCTGAAGTTGCACTTTCTTAAGGACCACGTGGAACATGGGACAATCAAGTTGCGATATCTCCCCACTCACCCAATGGTGGCTGACATGTTCACCAAACCACTACCAAGACCTGCCCTTACAAGACATCGAAGTGCAATCTTGGGAGGCACCGATCCAATGCAACGCTTCATCCCGTAGCTACCTTCAAGGGGAGTGTTGTAAGTAATACCTTATGCTTCTTACTTCCAGATAGTTACTATAAGCTATTCTAGATATTATTAGTACATGTCTAAATCGGACATACCCATACTCAAATTGATTCGGTAAAGAGCTCTCGCTAGGCTACCACTCTCTCACTTCCCTTGTCTCGACACCACGCCTCATGTTGGTTGTCTCTGTGAATGTCCTATTTGCGTGAATGTGACTGTAACAACGTATGCGTAAGTTACCTTCCATATTGAACGTGTCTGCACGGTTCAACATGTTGTGTAGCCCATGCACACCATCTCTTATAGTCTGAAGAAGCACTTTTTAAGGCGTAACTCTAAGCCCTCCTCTTTGAATCGCTGGAGAACTAGACGAAGGTGCTCTTCGTGTTCTTCGTGCGTATGATTGAAGACCCAGACGTCGTCGAGGTAGAAAGTAACGAACTTATGTATTAAGTCGTGTAAGTTGCCATTCATGATTCGCTAAAACGTAGCCGGTGCATTACAAAGTAATAACGGCATGATGATCCATTCCATTAGACCATCATGTGTCTGAAAACGCAGCCTTGTGGATGTCATGATCACGTACTCGAACTCGCCAAAAACCGGACGCGAGGTCGAGATGCGTGTAAAAAGTTCATCGAGTGTGTCATCCATACGCGGAAGTTTGTAAGCGTCCTTACGCGTAACCTCGTTAAGGCCAGTAGGCCACGGTATTCAATGCACAATCGTAGCGAGCCATGATCTTTATGCACAAAAAGAATCGGCGAGCCGTACTCACTGTGGCTGAGACGAATCGCGCCAGCCTTCATTGTGTCTTTGAGTTGTCGATTTAGCTATGCGCGCTCTTATGGTGGCAATATGTTTAGGCATTGACCCTTATCGGGGCAGTTGTGTCAATGGGATGATCCCACTATCGACTTACATGCGGCGAATCCACTGGTTGCAGTAACTCCGGGAAGTCCTTGTAGAGTAACGACCGGAACTTATAACGTTGTTATGCCGTAAATTCCTCTCCAGTGTGAAATTCCACTAGCATTTCTGTTAGAATTGGGAACGGATAGTTACACGTAGGTCGTGCCGGCCCCACAAGGGGGCCGGCTGTGGTGACTAGAGAAGTGTGAGGATAGAGATGGCGGCCGGTGAAGGCACCGGCAGGGCCGGCCGACCGCCACTAATAGGGAATAGAGTACCGCTAAGAGCACAACACTAAGTACTAGGATGACATCAAATAGCTACCTTGTACATAAGTACTAGGCAACGGGATGCTAGTGCTAACACCCCCCCTCAAGGTAGCCGAGGTCTTGACGTCGTCCTAGCTTGCGTCGAGGAAGGTGCCATCGTGGTCGAAGGTGTAGTGCTTGTAGCGTGTGTCTCATGCCGGGTAGGTGTAACGACATGCGCTCACATGCTTAACGCTACCGGCGAGTTACCGATAATAAGGGGTTCCAAATACGCTGCGTAATGTACTATTCTGAATTGTAGCGGGATAAAACTGTCCACGGGCGAATTAGCCGACGCATGAAGCGACCGGCGAGGAAGAAGCAAAGCCAACACGGCCGTTAGGAGCGTGTAGGCACGCAAAAACATAGACGGGCGCTCGTGTTGACTCCCCACTTTCGCCGTGGGAAAGTTAGCTCCTCGCTAAGTTAGGTGAGCGTTGCGGCGTTGCCTCGGGGAAAAAAACAATAACAATAGTAATTAAAGTACACACGGGCCGAATTTTCGCGGGTCGGTCTCAAAAAACCAGATCCGGTCGAGAGCATCGGTAGGCTGAAGGCTAAGTAAGACTGGGAGCTAGGTGGGACGAGCGTGGCGCCGGGCGCTTTACACACGCTCTTCTCCTTATTACGTGGGAGATGGTAGGACAGTCGCGGACAACCAGCTAGAAGGCGAAGCGTGGTGTCGGTTGGACGATGAATTACTAGCGTGGCGCCGAGCACTTTACACACGCTCTACTCGTTTTTTCGTGGGAGTAGGTAGGACTAGCGTGGCGCCGAGCGCTTTACACAATCTCTTCTCTAGTGTAACTTGGAGGAGGGCCCATAACCTGTTAGAGTTGGGAACGGATAGTTACACGGAGGTCGTGCCGGCCCCACAAGAGGGCATGTTGTGGTGGCTAGAGAAGTGTGAGGAGAGAGATGGCGGCCAGTGAAGGCACCGGCAGGGCCGGCCGACCGCCACTGATAGGGAATAGAGTACCGCTAATAGCACAACACTAAGTACTACGATGACAAATAGCTACCATGTACATAAGTACTAGGCAACGGGATGCTAGTGCTAACATGTTCCGTTGTTACTGTGATGTGACTCACTGAAAATTTAGCGTTACGTCCCCTGCTGCGGCGCGTCTTGCGCACGAGTTTCTGAACTTTGTCAGATGACATTAACGGACACTCATGACGTCGCTCCTCAATGGGCGTGTCCACTGTTGTGCCGTCCATTAGCGTAAAACACGTGTCGTACCGAACTGTAAAGAAGCATGCTTGTCGTCAAGCCATGGTAAATTGAGTACCAAATCAACAGCACGTAAATCACGTAGAACGTAAAAAGTTAGTTGAAAATCGGGACGAGCTAGCTCATCAAAAGTGATGTCACGGACTGTAAAAGACGTCGCACGTTGACCATTGGCAAGTCGAATTGGTGCGTTAGTCAAAAGCTCTAGAGTTTGTAGAGCAAAGCGTCGCACGAAGTCTCCCGATACAATGTCAAGAGTTGCAACGCAATAGACTAATCCAGAAATTAGCTGTCCGCCACTTGGAGTTTCACAGTCAACTCAATTCAAATCAGTGCCGAGCCTCAGCGAGGTACGTTAACATGGCGGTAGCTTCCGGGAAAGACTGTCTTAGCGTAGCGATGGACTCTTTCGGGACGTTTGACGGTACATGTGCCGAGGTAGGTTCATCAACAAATGTAGTCGGAGCTTGATTGTAAAAAGCCCAATCAACGTCGACTAACTACAATTGAGCATGCCAAGGTGCTTGAGCACCCACTTCCTGTTGGATTGGATCGTCCAGCGACTCGCGGGTGAATAGTTGTGTCATTGCTGGGAATTCTTGGTAGAGCTTCTATTGTCGAGTGAGCTCGTTGAACTTAGCCCACTTAGGAAGAACAAAGACAAACATCGTAGGTGTCCGAGTTGTACGCCTAAAACTCTCGAAATGACGACTAATTTATTCCGCTAACTACCGGGTTGGATCGACGAAACGCGCTCTCCACTCAAATAGCTATTGAGGATCGGATCACTTGGCGAAGAGTGAGGTAAGTCACCGTGCGAGTTAAGACCCTCATCATAAGCAATACTCTCCAAAGTGAAGTCAAAGCGTGCGTGCAAAGGTTCAAAAATAGAGTCAACAAGTTTCCATTCAATCGAACGTTTGGTTATAGTCTACGACTCTCTCTACTTGTTCTGACGACAACGACATGCTATCAATTTCTCAAGTGTCGCGAATGTAGTCGATGGAGGTGTGGAACGGGTCTCGACGGCCTCTGTCGCTTGCGGTGTCTCATGATGACAAGTAGATGTAGCCAAATGCTCTAGATCGTCGGAAGAGCATCCTTGCCACCATCATTTCTGCTTCGATGGAGCTCTTACCGCCTCTTTGAATTAGAGCTCATGGCACCAAAACGGACGATGCCCCTTCTCATGGCACGTGAACCAAAGCCCCTCCTCTTGATGTTGTTTACGCTCCGGTGTAGTCAAAGCTCCACCGATGGCGTTGAAGTCAATTCGGCCAGTGCTTAAAGAAGGTCGACCACGGCCTCCACTACGACCTCCACGATCATAACCACGACCACGTCCACGACCAGACCATGTACCCTCACCGCGTTGCCAACGTCTACACGCCTCGACCAAAGGATCGTCATTAGATCGCTTGCGAGTGAGTTGTCCACCTCCATGGGTTGTCTAGTGGGTAGTTGCCCGTCTAGCACGACACAAATATGCCGAATCAGTGACGGGGCCATTCAGAAAAAAAGTATAACTCCAACAAGGGTAAAGTGTGGCCCCTTCGCTATAATCGATGGGACTTGGCTTGAGTTTGAAGTTGAAAATTAGCTTGTCCAGTGACAAATTTTACGCACTAAAGATCGTATGTAAGAGGTTGACGGGACCTTCATCTCAAAAATAGTGGTTGAACAGCTGAGTGTAGTCGGCGTAACTCAGATTGCCTTGCGTAAGTCCGAGCATGGCGTTAACAACGTCGTCGCGAATAATCGGTAACAAGGACGAATTACGTATCTCTTCCACCAGAGTGTCAAAATACTCTAGAATAGCGGTTTGTTGCTTACGATTGAGCCACCAATTGTTCAAAGGTCAAGCGAATTCAGACGTAACCCACACAACAACGTTGTACGAATCGGCGTCAATTCCAAGCATGGCGAAGCGTTGAGGCTGCGCCTCGAGCCAGTCCTCTAGCTCACGTGCGTCACGACTAGACTTGTAAGGGGAATCAATTGGAGCCTTAACCCGCGTCTCCCTAAGAGTCACGGTCAAACCAACAAAGTTGGTTGTATGGGCCGGAATGCCCATACATAAATCAGTCAGCGACTCTCCACACATGTGATTAATGTGACCTTTGATTAACATCCACTAATGACCATAGTCGATAGTTAAAAACCGAGATTAGAAACAAGCTGCCTCGGCAACGACGTATCCTTGTGAAAGAGCAAGTGGTTATGAGTCACAGCTTGACGAAAAGTTCCCCATCGAGCCACGTAGCCAAATAAGTGAAGTAACTCGAACTTTCGTATTACGTCAAAAAGTCGCCCATACTTAGTCGGCGTAAGTGAGAGACCATCAATGTCAATCGTAGGCGGAACGACGTGAGTACCATCATGATTAATTACTGATTGTTTCGTAAAAGCTTATTGCACAAGCTTAGCAAGAGTGCGTATATTAGCTTCGGCGAAAGGTACCGGAGCATATGCCGAGAATACTCGAACCGGATTATTACTCAAGAGAGGTATGTCATGATAAATTAAAGCAAGGCCAGTTTCCTCACGTAACTCACGAACGGCACCGTCGACAAGCTCTTCGTTAGGTAAATTAGAACCAACATGAAGCCGGGTTTTACCAGTAATGGGTTCACGTTGTGAAACGAGCTTAATGCATGAGGTCTTGGATCCTCCGACAGTTAGTACGACCACCACGTAAATACCATGTCCGATAGAAGCCATTTCAAATCAATCAAGCAGGGTTGAACGATAAAGCAACCGCGAAAGCGTGCGTCGACAAAATAGCTCCGAAACCATTGTGGCAGTTGGCATGGTAAGTGCTAACTGCGGGCATAATTATATTATGTTTAGCTTGCCGTTGTTGCCTCTGCACGTGGAAGTGCAGATTGAGAGAGAGAGAGAGAGAGAGAGAGAGAGAGAGAGAGAGAGAGAGAGAGAGAGAGAGAGAGAGAGAGAGAGAGAGAGAGAGAGAGAGATGTGAAGATGCTTTCCGTTGAGCATTTTAGCAGTGGATTGTAATTGAACAAAGGAATTGGTTAACTTGTTATGTTACATCTCTGTAATGCACTAGGCTTAAATCGCTTTTGCCTAGCTAGCTTGCACATGCTCTCACTTCGTCTACGTGTCAAGCGCTAGGGCTCTCCAACTGTCGTCAACACACTAATGACGCGGCTCGTCCATCATTGGAAATCTCGTTTAGCATTAGGAACCTTGTCTAGCGCATCGTCTAGTTGGTTAGATTTATTGAGCGTACCTTTACGTACCGGGAGGTACTAGTAGTACAATATGTATCAGAACCCTCGCTAAATTGGAGTAGCGACGTATCCACGATATGCACGTCCTTCCGATATGGGAAAGCGCGAATTAGAATTAGCAACGAGTACATGTGCAATATCGTGCAATGTACTGTTGCAAAACTGTACTCGTCGCATGGGGCTCGCTATTTGGGAACTCTTACTGTGATTCCATGAGACTACAAGACTGACTGCCGACTGCGCATCTCGTAGCGATTGAGCGCCGCGGAGTCAATATGGTGCTCCCCATCAAATAGGGGGAACATTGTGATGCAACTGACCGCGCGCCGTATGATGTGCACTTGTTTTGGAGTTCCGCTTGGTGTTGTTGCCACTGCACGTGATGTAGGCCGTAGCTAATGCGCGAGCACCTCCTATTGTCGGTTTTCCAAGACACAACACGTATCACCGCCCACTGCCCTTTGCGACGGCTGGGGCACCATCGTTAAACCTTGTCGACAAGCAGGTTCTTGGGGCCTACCTCGCTCGAAAATTCGTTGTCAGACTAGAAGTGAGAAGTTGGGAATATCAGTAAAAGCGGGGCCGGGCGAGTAGTAGGCGAAAGCCGCCTGTTCTTGAAACGGTCAAGATCTTGAGCGCATGAGGCGCGGACCTTGTTCCTACGTGAGCGACTACATGCATAGTTGTAGTGACTAAACCACGCACCATTTCAATCGGCACGAGACGAAAATACACAACCCGAAAGATGCAATGCACTCTACGACGCTTACGCTGCGTCATCATCGCGGGCGCGTGCTTGTGGTCGGTAGAGACAACGCTACGTCAAATAAGGTGATTAAGTGAGAAAGGGGCAAGGTCCACAAGCAATCAAAACATGAAAGTAGGGCAGCAACAAACAATGGGCGAGCGACTCAGCGAGTGAGAGCTTGAGTGATCCATATCCAACCGAGCAGCTGCGCCGACCCCAAGCGTGGCGGAAAATATAATTATTAGCTTGCATGGCAACTTGTAGTCTTGACTAGTGGAGAGATCGGTACGGTATGGAAGCGCCCCCGAAGTCTTCCCTCATTTTCCGAACTCGTCCATAAGAAGTATTGCCGTCTAGGCGAGGCAATTTGCGGCAACTTTGCCTATACATTAACTACGCCAACAACCCGAAATGGCGTTATTATTGGCAAAGGCGCGGCTCTATAGATGAGAAACATTCCGCTTTCATACGCACCTGCCCTCCAGCTGCCCCCCCCAGCTGTCCCCTCCGTGGCCCCCGTGAGAGATATCGGCGAGCTAGAAGCATTTCAATTATTGGTGAATCATAGCGACGCTATTTACGGTTGATAAAATATATCATGATATCATCAATGATCATTCTATCATCACTCCTATCTAAAATCGGTAATACTAAAATAGTCGCCACAATTTATAAAATCAATTCCAAATTTACAGGATTTGTGCATTACACACGGTGTACTCCGTTGCAAATGTAGTAACATAACATAATGTAAATGTTCCTGAAATCCCTGTATTATATGCACATATCATCTTGGTTTCTACAAAAAACTTGTTTACATTATTGAAACTGAATCAATATCTGCCGGTTCGTATCCCATCCCAACTCCCAAGGGGCTACTAGGCAAGCCCCCTCCCAGTACGTGTCCACTTCTTCCCCTCTCCCCCCTGCTCGAACATCCGCTTTGCCCCCCCAAAAGTGCACTTTTTCAATGCTAAACGTGCGGCTTGCAGCAAGGCCGACCGCATGCGGAAGCCCTTCCACGATTACGAGGCTGTAGGGGTGGACATGGTGTGCGTTTGTTCTTAGCGAGAATATATAGCGCAAGGTAAGCCAAGGGTGTGGTGGGAGTGAGCCACGGGCGTGTGCTTTGTCGTAGCACTGGTGTTGCTGGGGTTGGGAATACTGATGCGCGATGCGCACATGTACCTGCAGCGATAGCGTACAGTATGTTGTCCAGTTTTTTTCAAAGCGTACAGTTTCTTCCGTAAGTTACATTTATGGATGCCGGCTTTAGAACACCCGTACATTCTGACGTGTGTCCGACGTGTCGGGGGTACAATGCTAATTTGCGGCGTTCCGTCAATTAGGCGTACAGAGATGTGGTAGCTCCCCGTAATCACGTCCATTTTATTATTATGTCTCAGCCATCAACACATTTCTTTATCCATGAAAATGCGGGATGAATACATTCCGAATAAGGGATCGCTTATGTACGAAGATACGACGACAGTTGCACGAAGTGTTCTTGCAGTACACTTGGTACGTTTTGGTTCGTCGCTGTACGTTAGGTACGTTTCAGTACGTCGTTGTTCGTTCAGTACGTTTCAGTACGTTTAGATACGTTTCGGTACGTCGATGTGCCGCGTCGGATCTTTTTGGGTATGAAGCTATCCCAAGAGAAGGGGATCTGACGACGACGGCGTACCGGCAGGGATGAGATGACAAGGACGGAACCCCCCCTAATCACCGATTTCAATTATTTATATAGGGCTTACCCCCCTTCCAAGATCGAAATTGATTTAATAAAACCCTTTTCCTCGTATACGCCTTCGCGGAGGCTCCGCGGAGGCTCCGCGGGCCGCGGGCCGCAAGAGCGGGCCGCGGGCGTGAAAGCGCCTATTACCACTATCGTCGCCATGCCGTGAAGCGTTTAGCCCCCGACTCACAATTTTGCCACAACGAAAACCACAAGTTCCAACACGTAGTATCTATGGAATTTCTTATACATTCTTGGGGCGGTCGTATCATCGGACCCCGTTTCTTTTAACGCCATGCGTAGTGGAAGGAGCCTTGCCGCTCTCCTCATCGCGGCCTCGAGTTTGATGCTATCGGATATCACTCGACATTGTCCAGTGGGTGACACATGCCTGTATGTCGCCCTCGCTATCTATTTGATGGGCACGACATCGACTAATCAAGAGCAAGCGGTCATGTACCACTTGATGTTCGTATACTCGAGTGCGCCCGTAGGAGCTATGCAAAACGACCCATAGCAACACGCGCGCCGCTCGCCTTGACCATTTTCCTCATTATTCATAGGGGAATATGGTATATTCTCCAGTTGTGTAGTTGACATAGGACTACCCTCTCTTGTGTTGTTGTGGAGGCGATAAGGAATGGGCGGCGGGATGTGTCGCTAGGGATCACAGGCGCGGGGAATCACTACCGCACGAGCTACAGGTCTTCGGGCATTCTGCGGAGAAATGAAAATCCCGAAAACATTAAGGAAACCCCGTCATGGTGAAAATAATCAAAAATAATGCTCTGTGAGGGGGGGGGGGGGGGGGGGGTCACAGAGCAATATTTTTATATTTTTCTGTTGAGACGTCACGTACCGCGGTCATACGAGTAAAGTACAGGTATCGGGACCTGAAAAATACGAGGAAAAGTATTTTATTAAATCAATTTCGATCTTGGAAGGGGGGTTAGGTTTTTTCTTCCTTTCTTTCTTTTTCTTGCTTGGTGGCCTCCACTGCTTTTTCTTGTAAGAAATTTTTATAGATAATTATTTATATATTGATAATTCATACTTATACCCGTACCATCATCCATACATGGACGCTACTGCACAATAAATTGCTGGGGACCTTCGTTTCCTACTCTAAGTGACGGAGGCTATTCTTTATTGCGGGACTGCTGCTGTAGTTCGTACCGTGTCGCGTGCCCTGTGTACATCCGCCCAGATTCTCGGCGCCATTGTACAAATCGAGACGATGCCAGTAATACTCCTCTGAAGTATTTGAGCAAACATCTTAGGAACAAGCAGATATAGTATGAAGCAAAACGCTCACCGACTGACAAAGAACCTTGCTATCAGCACCAAGATATGGCTTTTGGTTGTACGTACGGGCATCTGAACATGATCATCAATCAAATCGCTGACGCGTAGGATGCGTTGTACCAGCATCAAGACTCAAGCGTACCAACAACCGCATCTTGCGAGAAGACGCTGTCAACGAACACGCCAAAGATTAAGAGCTTCCATATCATACTGGGAAGAGCGTGCTAGGCGTTACGCCAGAGCGCTGAAGACTGCAGCT
>JAPMLY010001653.1:0-90639 GCA_026401115.1 Tetraselmis chui
GGGGGAGGGAATAGCTGTACGTTCGGTACGTTTTGGTACGTTTTGAGAAAGAGAGATAGAGACAGTTTTTTCGTATTATCATTAGTTCATAAGTATCTTTTGTAAGTAAGTATTTCAATATAACACTGTGGCAGGGTGGGAGAGGAAGAGAGAGAGACATGTAGATAGAGAGAGAGGGAGGGAGAAAGAAAGAGAGGGGGGGGAAAGGGAGGGGGAATGGGTGTACGTTTGGTACGTTTTGGTACGTTTTGGGAAAGAAAGAGAGAGAGTTTTTTCCGTACTATTATTGGTCATATTGAAATTATAGAGGTTTAAATTGGCTGTGCTGTACGGCCGGACTGGTGGTGCGGGATTCTTGGCGCGTTGTGTACTCCCGTAAATAGTGCTAACGTAGCACTGACCGCCGCTCTCCTCAGATAGAGCCACGCCGGAAGGGAACGCGGAATACTGTCACATGCCAGTGTGGACTGCATGTTGTACCGCGTAGCGCCCGCCGTCCGGGTTGGAACAAGTTTCGGCGTGGCGCGATGATGATTTCCTCGGAAGCCAGCTCGGTAAGCGCATGGTGCCATGCCTTCCCTGTCCAGCGCGGGGCGACTACGGTAGCTGTTGCTCCGCTCTGTCGAAGCTTTTGGACGAGGTTGGGTAGGAGGGGCCAGGGTGGGTTGCACCAATTGTTCTCCTTGCGCCAATCGTTGTCTGAGAGGTGGATGGCGTCCACAGCCTCGCACGTGGGGTCCTTCCAACCAGCGTTGTAACGGGGTAGTAGGGTGTTGAGGGCCGAGGCGAAGCGGTCGATCGAATGCTTTCCGAACCTCGCATCGAGTTATGCGAACAGTACCGGGTCTTGTCGCTTGTCGTCGCTGTCTAGATGTCGACTGAGCCTGTCGGCCCAGACGTTGGCCGCTGACCTGATATAGCGGGCCCTGATCGTGATGTTGTTCGTGTCGAGTAGGCGCCATAGTCGTCGGAGTTCGTCCATCATAATTGGCGACCTTGAGGTCAGGCCAGTCAGAATGTGACATACTGCTTGGTTGTCCTCGTGCATGAGGACGTTGCGGCCTGCCAGTTGTGGTAGGAAACTTTCGACAGCGTGACGGACGGCCTTCAGCTCCTTCCAGGTAATGTGTTGATGTTCGTCTTCCTTGCTCCAGAATCCTCGAGCCTCGACTTGCTCGTTTAGGACCGCGCCCCAACCATACCCGGAGCTGCCCGTGTGTAGATATGCTGTTTCTACGGGTTTGTTGATGGGCTTGCCGTTGGACTGACTGGGCACCTCTGTCCACCACTGTAGGTCGCGGCGTAGGTGGGGAGTGAGCCGGACGAGGCCACCCCACTTCTCGCCGACGACGGAGTGAAGTTCGCGGAGGAAGAATCTGGCCGCCGGAATTGCCAAGAAAAGGTATTGGGCCTGACCTGCGAGTGACTGCAGGTCTTTGACGGGTAACCAGCGCGCGTTCCGTGTAGCGTTGCCGATGAGGTGTCTGGCATGTTGTGCAATCTTGGTGAGATTTTGCTCCAGCGCGTAGAAGTAGCTTGACGCTGTGTCTATGTCGATACCCAGATGGTGCCCGACTTGCGCTGGTGTCCAAAAACCCTTGGTGGGGTGACGGAGGAGACCGAGCCGGTCGAGCAGTTGTGCCAGGCGGTGGCGTAAGGTAAGCGCTTCCGCCTCTGTAGACGCGAAGAGTAGAAAATCGTCGACGTAGGGTAGTATTCGGGCGCCGCGCCACCGCGTTCGTCTGAGGTAGGTCTTCGAGCAACTGTTAGTCGGCGGGATAGGTGCTTCGGGGTCCGGGTTGCGCAGGAAATTTACCAAGGTTAGCGTCATCTTGCAGAAGTAAAACGGGGATAGGGACCAACCCATAGGTAGCCCTGCTAGCCTGTAGAGTTGGCCTCGGACGTTGACGGTGAAGTAGTTCCGGTCCGCTGGGTTGATGCCCAGTGCGTAGAACCCGTCTTGTATCTCGAAGCTGAACATATAGTCCCCTTTGCGGGTGAGGTGCCTTACCCCGAGTAGGGTCTCCATCTTGAGTCGTTTTCTCACGCAATTCTTGTTGAGTGGTCGTAGGTCGCAGATTAGTCGCCACTGGTTGACGCCCGGTTCAGGGACTAGGAATAGTCTGGAGACGTAGTCGCTGCAGGTCGAAGGTTCTCAAGCGCCGGCCTATACAAAGTGCGCTAATTCGCGTTCGACGAATTCTAGTTGGGCAGGGGTAGCATCGAGTAACGACACTCCTTGATTGAATCGTGGGGGTGGCCGGTTGTTTTTGAGCGGTATCGATACGCCCTCCCGGATCCACTGTAGGGTTTGCACGCTCGCGCCGATTTTCTCCCACTCGCGCCAGCTCCGTCGCACGCGATGTCGCATGTAGTCGGAGGCTGGGTTGCAGGAATCGGCGCGGCGGTGAACACCATCAGCCCTCTGCCTCGGGCTCGGGCTTTTTGTTTTGGCGAGGCTTGTCCTTGTCGCGCTTCTCTCGTTTTTCCTTGTCCATGATGTCCTTGTCTTGGAGGTTCTTGTCCGGCCTCGCGGTAGGTCTGTCGGGGTTGCCTCCGTCGCCCCTGCCGGGCGTCGACTGCTTAAAGGTTTGAGCGGCTTGAGCTTTTGCGGCCGCGTGGAGACTAACTTCGAGGCGTTTGTCTTCCAGTGCCGCGAGAAGGCCGTCGACGCCCTTGGTGCTGCGGTCGGCAGCCTGTGTGTCGAAGAATCTGGAGTAGACGAGGCGTTCGGCGACTCGCTCCTCTCCGGTAAGGGCCTTCTTGCCCTTGAATCATCGAACGTAGGTAAGTCGCGACTCGACGGCTTGCGTGACAGTCTTGTGTGTCCGAACGGCCGCGTATGTAATATCCCAGGCGTGCGCTCGTTCCGCTTCGGTAGCGGTTGTCGAACGAATCGTTGCCAGAGCTGTTTCGAGCGCCGCGTCCGCGGCCGCAGAGTAAACGCCATAGCACGCTAGGTGTCGATAATCGTCTCGTGAGGAAATTCGTTTTTCCTCGGTTAGGAACCTGTCAGTCTCGTCGTGTCGAGGCGTCCATAGGCCCGGTATAGAAGCGTTGACATGTGGTAAATTGAACGCTCGTGGGAGTAAGTCGATCCAATCGCGCGGGTCGATGTACGCGGGCTTGGTCGAATGAGCAGATACATGCGTGGCGTACTCGTCCCCGCTCCCACCCTCACAGACTGCGTCGGCAGGTACTGACGGAATGTTATGCTGCTTGGTAGGGGCTGGCGGTTTCGTCTGGTCGCCGTCTACCTTCAGGAGCAGCTAGTTAACGAGATTATACAAGTTTTCAAACTGCGCTGCAGATGGTGGCGCTCGGATGTCCCCGCTGTCGTCCCCCGTCGGGTACATGCGTTCTGGTAGATTGTCTGCCATAGTTGCCGTGTGAAAGTTTTCGATAGTAGCTACACCGCGTGCTAGTAGAGATCAGTCACCTTACAAGACTGCTAGAGTCTAGATGCCGTTGCGTGAGCTGTGCTCGCGCAAAGGCATAAGGTAGACACAGCGTCAGGCTACTTCTATGCGCCGGAGCAAAAACTCACCAAGACTGCACAACATGCCAGACACCTCATCGGCAAAGCTACACGGAACGCGCGCTGGTTACCCGTCAAAGACCTGCAATCACTCGCACGTCAGGCCCAATACCTTTTCTTGGCAATTCCGGCGGCCAGATTCTTCCTCCGCGAACTTCACTCCGTCGTCGGCGAGAAGTGGGGTGGCCTCGTCCGGCTCACCCCCCACCTACGCCGCGACCTACAGTGGTGGACAGAGGTGCCCAGTCAGTCCAACGGCAAGCCCATCAACAAACCCGTAGAAACAGCATATCTACACACGGGCAGCTCCGGGTATGGTTGGGGCGCGGTCCTAAACGAGCAAGTCGAGGCTCGAGGATTCTGGAGCAAGGAAGACGAACATCAACACATTACCTGGAAGGAGCTGAAGGCCGTCCGTCACGCTGTCGAAAGTTTCCTACCACAATTGGCAGGCCGCAACGTCCTCATGCACGAGGACAACCAAGCAGTATGTCACATTCTGACTGCCTTGACCTCAAGGTCGCCAGTTATGATGGACGAGCTCCGACGACTATGGCGCCTACTCGACACGAACAACATCACGATCAGGGCCCGCTATATCAGGTCAGCGGCCAACGTCTGGGCCGACATGCTCAGTCGACATCTAGACAGCGACGACAAGCGACAAGACCCGGTACTATTCGCAGAACTCGATGCGAGGTTCGGAAAGCATTCGATCGACCGCTTCGCCTCGGCCCTCAACACCCTACTACCCCGTTACAACGCTGGTTGGAAGGACCCCACGTGCGAGGCTGTGGACGCCATCCACCTCTCAGACAACGATTGGCGCAAGGAGAACAATTGGTGCAACCCACCCTGGCCCCTCCTACCCAACCTCGTCCAAAAGCTTCGACAGAGCGGAGCAACAGCTACCGTAGTCGCCCCGCGCTGGACAGGGAAGGTATGGCACCATGCGCTTACCGAGCTGGCTTCCGAGGAAATCATCATCGCGCCACGCCGAAACTTGTTCCAACCCGGACGGCGGGCGCTACGCGGTACAACAGACAGTCCACATTGGCATGTGACAGTATTCCGCGTTCCCTTCCGGCGTGGCTCTATCCGGGGAGAGGGGCGGTCAGTGCTACGTTAGCACTCTTTACGGGAGTACACAACGCGCCAAGAATCCCGCACCACAAGTCCGGCCGTACAGCACAGCCTAAGTATCGAGTTACCGTCACAGCCACCACCAACCCGTGGATCGAGACGATGAAACCGTACATGACCAAGATTCTCGCACAGGGCACGAGGACCTTGGCTCTCCTCGCCGCAGCATGGTCCCCTAGCACGGCAGCAACGTACGGTAGTACTATCCGCCGCTACTTCGACTTCTGTACGGAACAACGACTCGCACCGTTAGCGGCCACACCGGCACACATGGCACGATACGTCGCATGGCTTGGTCAACTAGGTACTATCAAGGCCTCGAGTCTTCAGCCGTACCTTTCAGCAGTCAACGGCTTCTTCAAGGACCACGGCCTCGAAGCAATTGCCATCGGAGATCTGGTCGCGAAAGTGAGAAAAGGCCTAGCAGCCTCTCAAGTCGCGATTGACGACACGACGGTACGGGTCCACCTGCCCGCCTCTATCATCGTAAAAGCCCTACGCATGGCTCAAGCCCTACGACTCTAAGTCACGGCGGCCACGTCGCGTGAATTGCTCCAAGCCAACCCAACACGCGAACAAGTACGCTTACTACGGGCATGCACTACGGTGGTACTACTCTACTTATTCTTCAGTAGAGGGGGCGCATGCATAGGCTGCTTAACAGAGGACCTCGTCGCCTCCGAGGCAGACGGACTACGCTTGTACCACAGTACAAGAAAGGGCCAACGCGAAGTGTCAGCAGAGCGCAAACTACTATGACACCTACCGCCTACAGGTCACAGCGAGGTAGTTCACATGTTATTGTTCTTCGACGCTATCCGACACACGCTCTCGGACGGAAAATACCCGACAGCGCGGAGGGCGATTAGCACCTCCGAACGACACGACAGATGGACAGCCAACACGCTCACGGGATGGCTCTCCGAGGTCACGATGGCACTGCAAGAACGACCCCCGGATGGTTACAACTGGACATCACACTCCCTCCGAAAAGGGGCTGCGACAGCCGCCTACAACATCGGCGTTACGCTACAGAAAATCAAACACTTCGGTGGCTGGTCAACGGAGTCCAGCGTCGTCCTCGACTACATCGACCCGACCGCCCTTGCATGACGGTTAGAGTGGTTCCTCTTCGGCTGGCTCACACCATGGGGTGGCCAACCAACGACGAACAACCCGCCCAATGGCGACAACATGGCAAACGGAGCCTCCCCCTGCTTTGTAAATGGTCATATTGAAATTATAGAGGTTTAAATTACACTGGGGGCGAGAATAGTCGGGCGTTGCCACGACGTTACAAATTCTAACCGCTAGAGTATGATGCATGACACTGTGGGTAAAACACAGACATGCGTTACCCCAATATGACGCGCCGACACACATAGGTCGTCCACCTTCTGCCTTTTCGCGAGCACAGCTCACGCAACCCTCCCTCCCGATTCCCTCAATTAGCGTACGTACCGGGCCTTGGGCCCCTTGCGAGCAAAAAATGTAAGAGATCAACACTTTTGGCAAACGGAGCCTCCCCCTGCTTTGTAAATTGTTCATAAGTATGTTGTGTAAGTAAGTATTTTAATGTGATACAGTGTACTGTATGGGAAATATGGCCATACTACATAAATTTGAAATACCACTCCGCTTTTTTATTACATCACGTTTCCTATCCCTGAAAATGCAAGAAAACAATTCGAATAACTTAAGATAAATAAACGAACATACAACGATAGATGCACGAAATTTCTGCCTGTTCATTTGGTACGTTCTGGTACGTTCTGGTACGTTTTGGTGTGTTTTGGTAAGTTTTGGTACGTTTAAGTACGTTTTGGTACTGAAATATGGCCGTACTACATATATTTGAAATATCACTCGCCTTTTTTATGGTCATATTAGTAATATAGAGGTTTGAATTACATGGCTAAATTACGAAGTAACCGGCGTTACCTCCGTTACATGCGTTACCTCCGACGCTACATCTCCCTAACGGTTCAAGCGCCCACGCGCGCACGGACAGTAAAATGTCCGCACCCTATATAACACACCAACAGCGATTGTGTGTCCACCTTCTGCCTTTTGCGAGAGCTATCGCTCACGCAAACGGCATTGTGGCTCTTGCTAGCCACGCAAGGTGTTGATCACTTGAGTCTCATGCACGACGCACGAAAACACACTCCTTCAGTCCAAATGGCAGACCGCATGGTATTGCCTACTGACCTCTACGTTGCGCCCGGTGACGCGCCGGAACAACAGCCAAACCAGCTGCAATTGCTAACACAAATTGTTCGGCAGTTAGCAGCCCAAGTCGAAACTCTATCCGTCGCAACCGCGTCAACAAAACCAACTACTTCAGCCATCCTCACAGCCGATTCCGACAGCGCTGCGGGTGGACGACTCGAGCTCGACGCTCTACCACCTGACAGTAAAAACACCCCTCTAGAGTACATCGACCCTAGAGAGTGGTCAGAATTCGCGTCCCGTACGTTCGCGGACTGCCTACCCCCATCTGGCACAACAGTCCCGTGCCTGTGGAGCCCTCGACACGACGAGGCCGACAAATCTTTTACGGACAACGCGAGAATTTCTTCCCGCGACGAGTATCGACACCTGCTATGCTATGGTGTATTTACGGCCGCCGCTAACGCGGCACTCGAATCTGCTATGGAAACGCTTCGCTCGGTCACTTCTACCCCCGACGAAAGAACCTACGCCTACTCCCTCGTCGACGCAGCGCTACGTACTAATCAAGCAATGGCCTCAGCGGGGGAAGCGCGACTCACCTACATCTGACGCTTCAAGGCCAAGAGGATTCTCAACGGAGAAGAACGCGTCGCGGAGCGTCTCGTCTACTCACGGTGCTTCGACACGGTCGCCTCCGACCGTGGAGGCAACGTCGTCGACGGACTCCTGGCAGCCCTGGAGGACAAATGACTCGAAGTCAGCATCACAGCAGCTGCAAAAGCGCAAGCTGCTGCCCAGTTCAAGGCCGACAAGCCTAGACCCGACAAACCGGACAGGCCGAACGATAAGCCGAACAAGCCGGACAAAACCAAGGCCAAGCCTAAGGACCGCACGAGCGGCCGCTCCCTCCCCCCTACCGACAAGGCACACAAGAAGACCGAGGCCGACAAGGACGAATGACGGGGTGACCCGCCGCGCCGATTCATGCAACCCAGATTCAAACTACTACGGCGCCCGCCGGCGGCGCAGCGGCGGCGGCCCCGGAGGGGGGTGCGCTCGCAGGCCCGTCGGCATCCCCTCACCTCCCCGTGGTGGGCGCTGGAAACCCCGTAGCCGTGCCAGGCATGGCACGGTAGGGGGCTAAGAGGGCCGACAGCTCGATCCGTGGGATCTGCAGCTGTCGGGAAAGCCCTGTACAGAGGGCTTTTGAAAAAATAATTTCTGTACACTACCGGCGCCAAGATCTCCCGCTCGGCCCGTCCGATATGTTTTTTCGCGTACAGATACTCCTAGATACAGCCTTACTTTTAGGAGTGGGACCTGTACTACGGCAGCGTTTGATGGCGAGGAGGGTACGGCCGGATCAGCGGTGGGAGGCGGGTGTTGGAGCTGGTGGTGGCCAGCCGGGAAGCAGCGCCAGGAAAGGGCGCTCGCTAGCTGTCGACCAGCCCTGTGCCGGTCGAACCTTGTCGAGGGGTGAGGCAAGACATGACACAGGACGGTGGCTAGTCGCAGACGGAGGAGCGGCTACAGGAGGCGGCGGCGGTCCTTAGGATCAGCCGCCGCCGGAAAGCCCTGTACGGAGGGCTTTTTTGGATACTAAAAATAATGTCCGTACCCGGCATCGCGCTAGTTGGGGAGCAGCACCAGGGTAGGGCGCTCACTAGCGCGCTGCTACGTCGTCCAGCGTCATCTCCCGGGGGGAGGAGTCAGCTGGGACGGCAAGGAGGACGGTCGCGACGGGAGGAGCGACACGATCTGGCGACGACGACCCTTTGGGTCGGCGCCGCCGGAAAACCCGGCACGGAGGGTTTTGTTTAATTCCGGGCGCCCGCGGCCCGCCGGATCCGGCTACGGTGACCTTCCCCCCCCCCTCTTCGACACCCACTACCCCGACAGACCTTAATACTCCTAGGAGTCCTTGAGCGTGGGCCCGGGTGAGCGCGGAGGCCCCCGCTCAAGAAAAGGCTGCTCGGTGGACGCGCGATCAGAGGGGGGAGGGTACGGCCACAGGCCGGAAAACCGACAGGTACCCGGGTACCAGACAGAGAAAAAACCGGGGAAATGAGCGGGGAAAATTCAGGCGCGGAGGCAGGAGCGCTAGTTTTTTCTATGTCTGTGTGTCTCGGTCCCCCCCACCTGTCCTCGAGGTGGTGGGGGACCTCGACAAGGAGGACCGCCGCGTCGGTGGACGCGGCAAGACCTTGGGGCGGGGTTTACGGGATGGAGCGGCGGGATCGACGAGCGACCGCGCGAGGAGGGGTTTTTTGCCAGCCTTTCCCCTCCTACCTTCGGCAAGACCGAAGTCACGCGGGAGCTAGATTAGGCTGGCCCGTCGTCCCTCCCGAACGCCGACCGGCCTAGGCCGGTCGACACCCCGGTTCGGCGGGAGCGGGCCGTGCATCGTGAAGGTCGAGCAGCAGTTTAGTTTTGCATTTCTCGACAAGTGGATTTATTTTTAGATCTGTTTTTCTTGATTACAAAATTATTAGCTGTTACTGCCATTGGAGAGGTTGGGATTAGTGGTTAACGGTCTACCTCAGTCTACTAAGTCCTGTATGGCATAGCAAAAGGGGGGGCCCAGAGACAGCAACCGGTTTATACTGGTATTGTTGTAAACAATTTCAATTTCAATTTCAAACTACATACGCCATCGCGTGCGGCGAAACTAGCAAGCCTTGAAAGATATCAGCGCGAGCGGACAAGTCTTACGGTGGATCCGGGAGGGCGTCACTATTCCCTTCCTAAACAACCGACCCCCACCCCCGTTCAACCAAGGCATCTCACTGCTGGACGCTACCCCCGAGCAGCTCACCTTTGTCGAGGCCGAGCTCGCGCGCTTCGTGGAGACGGGAGCATGGGAACGCACCACCTGCAGCAAGCACGTATCAAGACTCTTCTTAGTCGCCAAGCCCGGCAACAATCAGTGGCGATTCATCGTCGACCTACGACACCTGAACAACTTCTGCGTCAGAAAGCGACTACGGATGGAGTCTTTGCTAGGCGTTCGTCATCTGACTCGAAAGAGCGACTACATGTTCTCGTTCGACCTCAAAGACGGGTTCTACGGGCTGGGCATCGTGCCAAAGCAGCGCGACTATCTAACAGTAAACGTTCGCGGCCAGCTGTACCGACTAGCTTGGCTCCCGATAGGCTGGTCGCTCAGCCCTTACCACTTCTGCGCTTTTACGGACACATTCGTACGACACCTCCGACAACCAAACCCCGGTGGGTTTAAGACACAACAGGGGAGGCCTACACAACCCGACAGCGACATACCGATCAAGCGCTTCCTCCGACACACGCGGTGGCGCGGAGCCAAAATCTTACCTTATGTGGACGACTTCCTCCTCTTCGCCGCCACTCGTGCGCTCGCTCTCGCGCTCCGGCAGCGCGTCGACCGCCTCCTCACCAATCTCGGCCTTCTCCGCCACCCCTCCAAGGGTTTTGGGAGCCGACGCAATACGGCCACCACCTGGGCATCGACATCGACACAGCTACAGGTTTGAAGCAGCACATTACATGGAAAGAACTGAAGGCCGTCCGTCTGGCCGTCCTCAGCTTCTTGCCACACCTGGCTAGCCGCAACGTCCTCCTCCACGAAGACAAGCAGGCGGTCTGCCACGTCCTGGCCAGCATGACGTCCCGCTCCCCGGAGATGATGACCGAAATACGCCGTTTGTGGTACCTGTTGGACACCAACAACATCCACATCAGGCCCAGATACATCCGTTCTGCGGCAAAAACGTGGGCAGACAAGCTCAGCCGCCACCTCGACAGCGGCGACTGGCAACTCGACCCCCCTGCGTTCCACGAAATGGACACACACTTCGACCCGCACACAATCGACCGGTTTGCGTCGGCTCTCAACACGCTACTACCCCGCTACAACGCGAACTGGCTAGACCCATCGTGCGAAGCCGTGGACGCCCTTTACCTCGCCGATGCGGATTGGAAAGCAGAAAACAACTGGTGCAACCCGCCATTGCCCCTGCCACCCGACCTCGCCCAAAAACTACAGCAGAGCGGCGCAGCAGCCACGGTGGTCGCCCCCCGATGGCAAGGAAAAGCGTGGCATCTGGCCCTTACCGAATTGGCGTGCCACGAGACGGTCCTTCCGGCCCGACATCACTTGTTCCGTCCCGGTCGGTGGCACGGACGCAGTACAGTCGGCAAGCCTCATTGGCCCGTCACTGTATTCCGGATTCCCTCCCGGCCTGGTTGTACCTCCGCCGGGGCGCTGTCAGTGCTACCCTGACCTTGTTCAACACACGGCACATCAGGCCAGCAGTCCAAGCCTACCCCACCAGACCAGCAAAGGCCTGACACAAGGTGGAGGTGGTAGGCTGCAACAACCCCTGGGCCGCCTCGATGCGCCCCTACATGCAACGCCTACTAGGCACTGACAGCCTTGGAGAAAAAAACGCTCGACTTACTGACCGCCGCTTGGGCGAAAAGCACGTCCGACACGTACAACAGCGCAATCAAGCCTTACTTCATGTTCTGCGAGGAGCAAGGCCTACCGCCGCTGGCAGCATCAACCGCTACCAGAGCCCGCTACATCGCATGGATCGGAGAACGTGGCACCATTAAGGCTACTAGTCTACAGCCTTACCTTTCAGCCGTGAACGGGTTTTTCAAAGACCCCGGTGCCGAACCAGTCGCACAAGGCGATTTGGTCGCCAAAATCCGGCGGGGTCTCGCAGCGTCCCAAGTTTCCCTCCAGCCCAGCCGCACACGCATGTACCTCCCAGCCCGGATTCTTGTATCATCGCTA
The DNA here is from genome assembly GCA_026401115.1 of Tetraselmis chui. Taxonomy (NCBI): domain Eukaryota; kingdom Viridiplantae; phylum Chlorophyta; class Chlorodendrophyceae; order Chlorodendrales; family Chlorodendraceae; genus Tetraselmis; species Tetraselmis chui. The sequence continues at coordinate 11,634 of JAPMLY010001653.1, forward strand.
CGCATGGCCAAGGACCTCCGCACACAGCTGACAGACACGTGGACTCAGACTCAAGCAGACCTCATTCTGCTGTTCAGAGCGTGTCTAGCGACGGTGCTCCTAGCCGCATTTTTTTGTCGAGGTGGAGCGGGAGTTGAGTGCCGGTTTGGAGACCTGTTGTGTACTCCGACCGGCGGAATCCTCCTATACCACGGAACGAGAAAAGGTCAACGGGGTACTTCCACGGAGCGAAAACTCCTATGTGAACTACCGGCCTCGGCTCACCCGGACATCGCAGAACTACTACAGTACTTCGACGCTGCCCGTACCATGTTCTCCGCCGGGAAGATACCGGACAGACGATGGGCCAATAGTATACGCGAGCCTACGACAAACCGGACTGCGGACACCCTGACAGCTTGGCTACAACGCGTACTTCGTGCAGTACACGAACAACCTCCGGACGGTTTCGCGTGGACTTCGCACTCCCTCCGAAAGGGTGCAGCTACTGCTGCGTACAATATCGGTACCCCAATGCAGAAGATCAAGTTCTTCGGCGGTTGGGCGCGAGAGTCGGACGTAGTCCTCGACTACATCGACCCAACAGTGCTCCCGTGCCCGGGAGCTTGGCAACTCTTTGGGTGGATGACCCCTGGCGGGCCCCCACCCAACGTTACACGCCCGTCGGCGACAGATGGCATAAGTGAGCCCTAACACAGCTTAAGTGGTCATATTAGTAATATAGAGGTTTGAATTACATGGCTAAATTACGAAGTAACCGGCGTTACCTCCGTTACATGCGTTACCTCCGACGCTACATCTCCCTAACGCTTCAAGCGCCCACGCGCGCACGGACAGTAAAATGTCCGCACCCTATATAACACACCAACAGCGATTGTGTGTCCACCTTCTGCCTTTTGCGAGAGCTATCGCTTACGCAAACCCACCCACCCGATTCTCTCTCACATTGCGTGTAGGGTGGCCCAAGGGCCACCAAATCCAAATTCTGTAAGTGATCCACATCTTTGGCATAAGTGAGCCCCAACACAGCTTAAATTATATCAAAGCCAATAACACGTTTCTTATGGTCAGATTGATTTGAATCTAGAGGTTTGCATATCCAATATCATGTGTACGGGACAATAACTCTAGCGGTTACTGTTACCGTTAATATCGGCGCGTCTCACCTGCAGGGCAACCACCTTGCCCGCACAGTTAGACGCAGCCAACGACCAACGACTTCCCCAACGGTCAGCTCTAGCTAGCCCGTGCCTTATAAGCCGTAGCTAGCCACGAGCCTAGGCACTCTCTGCTTTCGCGCTCAGCCAATCTAGGCTTCGCGCGAATGCAATCTCGACTCTAGTAGTCGAGTAGGGTGTCAGTTTTACCTTTTCGTCCCATGCGCACTCGAGCGTCACGCGACACTTCCCCTCGTTCAGCTACGCAGTTCCCCAATATGCAGCCTGAGCAGTCTACATCCGCCGCAGCGGCCGACCCTCACGCTACCTCACTCGAACAACGCACAGCCGAACAGATTCGTACGGCAGTTTTGGCATCGGAACAACGGATTACTGAGCAGTTTTTGGCGGCTAACGCTGCCTTACTCGCAATGCTCCAGCAGACGACAACTACACTTGCTACTACCGATCAACAGCAGTCCATTCCCGCCGACGCAACAGCGACGGAGGGTGGTAAGGCGGCCCCCGAGCCACCTATTGACCTGCTCGACGACAAACCCGACCCCTCCGCGGCTGAGTTCGTCGACTTCACCTACTACGGCGAAGTCATCCCGGCCGGCCTCGAACGTCCCCCTCGAGACGTCGAGGAGCCACGTCTGTGGACTCTCACGGACGACACCGCCCGGGCTCTAAGCGACAAACGTACCCAAGCGGCTTACGATGAGTACCTACACATCGGGTGCTATGCCTTCTTCGACAGTTGCGCCAACGCGGCAATTAGCGAGGCTTTGGACACGTTGTCGCACGGCCCACCTCTACCTACAGAGCAGGCGGCAGCGATTGCCCTCATCCGAGCGGGTCATCGCACCCACACAGCGACGGAGGAGGCCGCCCGTACTCGATTGGGCTTCCTCCGCCTCACCAAGGGCGGACAAATGAGCACATATGCGGACCGCGTGTTCGCCAAATTGGCACACGAGCGCTTGTGCCGACCGCGTCCTACCGCGGTCTCCGGCACATTGGACGCGCTACGCCAAGCTTTCGTCGACCGCACGCTTGAAGTCAGCCTACACGCTGCCAGCAAAGCCGCCGCCGGCGCCGCGTTCGCGAAAATCACGCCGGACAAGCCTACCGGCCCCGACGCTCGAACCCGAAAAGCCGCCGCCGACAAACGCAAGGCCGCTGCGGCAGCGGCAGCCACAGCACGAGCCGCTCCACCCCCCAAGCCGACCGACTCGGCTAAACCCCCAAGCAAAAAATGATGGTGTGGCCCGCCGCGCCGATTCCTGCTCCCCGACATCTTCCTTCATGCGCCACCGCGTACGTCGAAAATGGCGGGAGTGGGAGCGCATCGGCGCGAGCGGCCAAGTCCTAAGTTGGATCCGCCACGGCGTACGTGTCAAGTTCGCACACGGCCTACGCCCAAAGCCGTTCAACCACGGCATCTCCATGCTAGACGCCACCCCCGACCAACTCGAGTTTCTCAACTCGGAACTACCACGCTTCGAGGCTTGCGGCGCGTGGGAGCGCTCTACGAACTCCCGCTACGTCTCCCGGATGTTCTTGGTGCCCAAACCCGGATGCAATCAATGGCGCTTGACTATCGACCTTCGAGAACTCAACCGCTACTGCTCAACATTCAACATGACTTGCGAGACCCTCAAGCACCTCCGCCATCTATCTCGACCGGGGGACTACTTCGTCTCACTCGACCTCGCCGATGGGTACTACACCCTTGGCATCCGGGAGGAAGACCGGGACTACTTCACGGTCAATTACCGCGGCACCCTATGGCGCCTCGCGTGCCTCCCCATGGGGTGGTCGGGCTCCGCCTACTACTTTTGCAAACTCACGCAAGTGTTTACGAACCACCTACGCCGCCCACCACCTCCTACGCCCGCATCTACTCCGGCCGGCCTACGCCGCCCGTCCAAGCGCTTCCTCCGGAACGCGCGATGGCGAGGAACCCGACTACTCCCCTACATGGACGACTTCCTCTTCTTGGCGGACTCCTACGACGAGGCACTCTTACTTCGGCAGCGCGTCCAAGCCCTGCTCGACAGCCTCGGCTTACAACGCAACCCCAAGAAAGGTGTGTGGACGCCAACGCAAGTCGGCGACCATTTGGGCCTCACGGTGGATTTACAACGCGGCGAGTTTCGCGCCCCGCTCACGAAACTGCGACACCTCGCACAACTCGCTTCGTCCTTACTCGGACGAGCGGCGTCCAACGCACGATGGCTACCCACACGCCAACTCGCAGCCTTCGCGGGGAAAGCGCAATTTCTCTACCTCGCCATCGCACCCGCCCGCTTCTTTTTGCGCGAGCTCCACAACGTCTTGGCTACCCGTACCGGTTGGGGAGGACGCGTGCGCCTCACCCACCAACTCCGACGCGACCTCGAGTGGTGGCGCACGGTACCCTCCCAACACAACGGCCGGTCGATCTACAAGCCCATCGAGACCGCCTATTTGCACGCCGACTCGAGCGACTACGGATGGGGGGCCGTCCTCAACGAGGACGCCAATTACCAAGCCCGCGGGTTTTGGAGCGCCCCCGACCGCCTCCAACACATTACGTGGAAAGAGCTTCGAGCGGTCCGGCACGCGGTCGAATCCTTTCTCCCGCAACTCCGAGGACGACAGGTCCTCCTCCACGAGGACAACACTGCCGTGGTCGCCGTCCTAACCAAGCTAACCTCCCGGTCGCCCGTCATGATGACCGAGCTACGGCGTTTGTGGTTCCTACTCGACACCAACGACATCCACATCCGCCCACGCTACATCCGGTCGGCCGCCAACGTCTGGGCCGACACGCTCAGCCGCGAGATGGACTCCGAGGACTGGCAGCTCAACCCACGACTCTTCCACCACCTTCAGACCCGGTGGGGCCCGCATACGATCGACCGTTTCGCTTCTATGCTCAACACCCAACTGCCACGCTTCAACGCCCGCTGGCGCGACCCCCTGTGCGAGGACATCGACTGCCTACACCTCCCCGACGCGGCGTGGAAACGCGAGAACAACTACTGCAACCCCCCTTGGTCTGCCCTACCAGCGCTGGCCGCCAAACTCGAACAAGCTCAAGCCGCGGCGACTGTCATCGCCCCCTACTGGCGAAACAAAACGTGGTACCACGCGTTCGCCCGCTTGGCAACCGAGACCGTGCACTTCCCAGCGTCCCGCGACCTGTTCTTTCCAGGCAGGCTGGGCAAGCGCGAAGGGGTCGGGCCTCCCGCGTGGAGCATCGTGGCCTTTCGGCTAACACCCCCTCTTGGCTCTACACTCGACGCGGTGCGATTGGCCGGGCGATACGCCCGGACCGATTAAATGCGCCTGTACAGAAAATCCTTCCTCTGCGTACAGGACCGCCGCGCTACGGATTACGCCGTGAAGCAGCACAGTCGCCCTGGTCAACCGAACTAGCTGAAACTTTTCAAGACCTCCTAGGATCAGACGAGCTCGGGGTTACGGCGGTTGCCCTACTCAGCAACTCGCTAGCGCCCTCTACGTACTCGAGCTACCAGAGCGCCATCAGACAGTTTTTTATTTTTTGTGCAGAGGAAAACATTGCCCCACTACAGGCCACACCCGCCACGATGGTCCGCTACACGGCCTGGCTGGCCCTACTCGGAACGGTCGCTGCAAGCTCACTGCAGCCTTATTTCTCCGCCGTTAACAAATTCTTCCGTGACCACCGGCGCCAACCTATCGCCGTGGGCGAACTGTTGGCGGACGCCCGCCGTGGCCTCGAAATGCTACAACACCGCCTGATTCCCACCACCCGCGTCCACCGTCTCCGCTTGGCTCGCCCTCGCCCTCCGCACGGCCAGCTCATCCGCGCCCACCGGTTTCAAGTGGACGTCGCACAGCCTACGGAAAGGCGCGGCGTCCGCTGCCAGCTGCATCGGCGCGCCCCTCCCCGTAATAAAATTTATGGGTGGCTGGGCCAAGAACAGCTCTGTGACCGAAGGCAAATATATTGACCCAACCATGACCCCAACATCTGTTGCTTGGCGGTTCTTCGGCTGGCTCACTCCGTCCCCCCCGCAACACTAATTTCGGCTGTGCAAGCCTTTGGCTTTAGGTTACTGGCAAAACGTGCCCTAGGGTAAATGGTCAGATTGATTTGAATCTAGAGGTTTGCATATCCAATATCATGTGTACGGGACAGTAACTCTAGCGGTTACTGTTACCGTTAATATCGGCGCGTCTCACCTGCAGGGCAACCACCTTGCCCGAACAGTTAGACGCAGCCAACGACCAACGACTTCCCCAACGGTCAGCTCTAGCTAGCCCGTGCCTTATAAGCCGTAGCTAGCCACGAGCCTAGGCACTCTCTGCTTTGGCGCTCAGTCAATCTAGGCTTCGCGCGAACCCACCCACCCATCCCTGTAATCCTGCGCTAATTGACCCCCAGACCCTGTCTGTGGGTGTCTTTTGGCCAAATTGTAAGCAAGCTGACATCTTTGGCAAAACGTGCCCTAGGGTAAATCCCTGAAAATGCAGGAAAACGTTCCGAACAACGCAAGATGGTTATACGAATATATGACGATAGATGCACGAAATTTTCTGTCGGTAAATTTGGTACGTTTTGGTACGTTTTGATGCGTTCTGGTACGCTTTGGTACGTTTCGGTACGTTTCAGTAGGTTTCGGTACGTTTTGGTACGATTTGGTACGTTTTGGTCTGTTGGGATGCCGCGTCGGAGTTTTTGATATGAAGCTATCCCTAGAGGGGAATTGTGGACGAACTCGAACTTTAGGCATTTAAGCGAGCCATAATTGAAATGTGTTATTACAACAATATCGACAAATTGGACCGAGTGTTGTCTAACGGCCATCAATACTCTGCCATCTAGGACCCTTAGGAGAATGATTGGGCCGGGTTCTCTTCGATCACCCACACCTATCGACACATCCTTCTGCAGTGTTTGCCGAGGTCCCTCAAAGGTTAAAAAACTGTAAACAACCACAGTAATTGCCGCAGTCCCCCCGCCTAAGCAACAGAAATAATTTTGTAATCAAGAAAACACATCTAAAAGTACATCCACTTGTCAAGAATACAAAATGAAAGCTGCCGCTTGACCTTCACGATGCACGGCCCGCTCCCACCGAACCGGGGTGCCGACCGGCCTAGGCCGATCGGTGTTCGAGAGGGTCAACGGGCTCCGGAGAAAGGAGGGGAAAGGAGGGGAAAGGCTAGCGGAAAACCCCTCCTCTCGCGGTCGCTCGTCGATCCCGCCGTCGCATCCCGCAAGCCCTACCCCCGGGTCGTAGCCGCTCCTCCCATCGCGACTTCCTTCCTACTACTAGAGGTCCCCCGTCACCTCGAGGGCATGTGGGGGGGGGACGAGACAACCAGACAAGAAAGTTAGCGCTTCTGCCGCCGCGCTGAAAAGTTTTCCCGGCCATTTCCCCGGCTATTTTGTGCTAGTACCCGGGTACATGTCTGGAAAATCAGCCAACTACCGTACCCCCCACCCACCGTTTGCGCGTCCATCACGCACCCTTCTTTCGAGTGCGAGCCTCCGCGCTTCTCCGGGCTCCCACTTTCTAACATTAAGTGTGCCTAGCGATAGTGGGTGGCGGCGGAGTAGTGCACGGTCACAACGGCCGAATCCAAAAAGGCCGTTGTGTTGCGGAAATTATTCAAATCCTCCGTACCGGAGTTTCCGGCGGTGGTCCTCATGAACAGCCCGCCGTCAAACCTCGCCGCTCCTTGCGTCGCGACAACCTTCCTCGCTGTTGGTGTCGTACCGCCCGCCTTTCGGCCGGCTTGACGTCGACATGTTGGTCGACGTCGAGCGAGCGCCATGCCCTAGCGTTGCTTCCCGGGTTTCCGCCGCCAGCTCCAACATCCGCGTCCCACCACTGATCCGACCGTACCCCCTCGCCACCACATACTCATGCCGATACATGCCCCACCCCCCAAATGGGACGGTATCTGTAGAATCTCATGCCGTGTTACTCATTGGTGTAAGCATTCCTTATCGCCCCCTCAACTTTGACATCATAGGCTGGGGGAGGCGGAGGCGGTTGACTTGTGACAAAATCTTTGCAGAGATGGCATATCGAACAATGAAGCGTTGGCGATGTTTGGCGCATGGTTGGTTGCGTACCCAAAGGTTAGATGTAGAGAGCCAAACCAAATCATTTTCTGCGAAATCAAACGGTTTATTGCGGCGGTTGTGGCACATGACTTGGGAAGCATCGGCGAGTTTGAGATGTTCGGAAATCAAGGTGGGAATGTCATGAATCTTGGCGATGACATCCAGGGGGGCAGAGGTCGGGTTGTTGGTGAGGAGATTGGCATGTGTTAAGGGGTTTAGTCCGTAAAGGGCTTCAAATTGTCAAAATTCAATCTCGGAATGAGCAGTATTATTGTAAGCAAATTCGGCAAATGACAAACAGTTAACCAATCGTGATGTTGTTGGTGAGCAAATGAACGAAGTATTTGTTCGATTGTGCTGTGTGTGCGTTCGGTTAGGCCATCGGTTTGTGGGTGGTATGAGCTGGAAATATTATCATAAGTTTGCATTTAGATTTAAAAAGTGTGTGCTGTGTGGTGGAGATAAATTTAGGGTCGCGGTCGGAATTGATAGTGCGGCAAAGGCCATGATGTCGGTAAATGTTGTCAATGAAGAGGCGAGCGAGTTGTGGGGCGGTAATGCAAATTGAGCAAAGAATGAAGTGGGCTTATTGAGTAAAGGAGTCAACGAAGGTTGTAATGCAATCAAAACCATCAGCAATAGGCAAGCCGGTTATAAAATATATGCTTACATTTCCCTGGGGCGTGTTGCTTTAGGCACAGGGAGAAGTGAGCCAAGGGGTTAAGTAGTGAGAGCCTTAATGCATTGGCATATTGCGCAAGTTTTTGCAAAAGTGTACAACGGTTTTTCGCATACGCGGCCACCAAAACATTTTATGAAAATTGAGTAGGGTGCGGTTGGGATCGGGGTGTCCGGCGTGATTGTGGTATTCTGTAAGAATGAGGCCATGGAGGGAAATGTCATTTGGCAAACAATTTCTATTAGCCATTCAATACATGTTGTCGGAGGTGACAAAGCGAACGCCATTAGGGAGGGTTGAATTGCATAAGTAGTGTCTAACGCATATCCAGATCGGATTTCATGAATTATAGCGTCATTCACTTGTAGGTGAGACATGGAGGACAAAAAATCGTGCATGTCTTCTAAGTCTTTGTCTTATATTTTTTGTTTGGCGGTTGCGATTGTGTGGTGAAGTTCGGGGCGTCGGGAAAGGGCGCCGACTTTGTTTGATGAGTGTTTTCGGTAAAGTATTTCCACAATATGTTTGTTAGTGCGGGGGTTGATGGCGAGGTACATGTGACGAGCATATTCTTGCAACTGTACATTGCATGACATTGTACACATACTCCTTACTAATTCCAATTCCTGCTTTTCCATCAGAAGGACGTACATCGTGGGTACGTCGCTATTGCAATTTAGCAAGGGTAATGATGAGCAATTTACTACCACTACCTTTCGGTACGTACATGTACGCACAAGAAATAAAAGTAGCTAGGCGACGCGATGAGCGAGGTTCCCAATGCTAAAACGAGGTTCCCAATGCTAATCGAGCCGCGTCTCTAGTGAGTTGGCAACGGTTGGAGAGCCCTAGCACATGACACGTAGACCAAGCGAGAGCAAGTGCAAGCTAACTAGGCGAGACCTATTTCAGCCTAGCGCAATAGAGGGAAGTGATAGAACCTTCTAACAATTCCTTTGTCCAATTACAATATATTGTTAAACATTAAACAATCAAACATCTTCGCATTCTCCTTCCATCTATACTTCCACATGCAAAGACAACAACATCAAGCAGAACATAATAGATTTTGGCCCGAAGTTAGCTCTCAATAGGCCAATTGCCTCACTGGTTTCGGAGCTCTTGGTCGACGCACGCTTTCGCTGTTGCTTGACTCGTTAGACGCTGTCTCATTGATTCGAAATGGCTTGTGTCGGACACGGTAATTACATGGTGGTCGTATTGTCTGTCGGAGGTTCCAAAGCCTCTCACATTAAGCTGGTTTTACAACGTGAATCCCGTATTGGTAAAACTTGGTTTTTTGCCGGTTTGATCTTACCTAACAAAGAGCATGTCGACGTTGCCATTCGTGAGTTGCATGAGGAAGCTGGCCTTAAGTTGACTCGTGATGATTTAACTTTGATGAGTAACAATCCGGTTTGAGTGTTGTCCCGAAGGCAAACATTAGCTCGTTTAGGTCTTCTCGGCATCTGTTCCGGTAGCCGTCGTGACAGCTAACATACGTACTCATACAAAGCTTGTGCATGGTGCTACAACTCAATCGACCATATATCATGATGGTACTTACGTCGTTCTAGTTACGATTGACATTGATGGTCTTTCGCTTACGCCAGCAACGAATGGACTACTTCCTGAGATAACACGTAAATTTGAGTTACTTCACTTTGGTTATGTGGATCAATGGGAGACTTTTCGTCGAGCACTAACTTCAAATCATCTGCTTTGTCACGAGGACACGTCGTTACGGAGGTTGCTTCTTTTCTACTCTCGGTTATCAACTGTCGACTCTGGTCATGTGTGGATGTTGATGAGAGGCTACATTAATCAGTTGTGTGGGGAGACGCTAACAGATTTACGCATGGGAGTTCCGACCCCTACAATCAACTTGGCTGGCTTGACCTTAACTCTTACTAAGACGCAACGTAAAGCTGCAATTTACTCTCGTCGCTACCAGTCCGGTCGTGTAGTACGTGATCTTAAAGACTGGTTTGAGGCGCAGCCTCAACGCTTCGCCATGCTCGGGATTAACGCCGACACTTACAACGTTGTAGCTTGGGTTAGGTCTCAATTCTCTGGACCGATGTCTTGTTGGTAACTCAATCGTAAGCGGCAAGCTGCTATTCCAAACTCTTTTGACACTTTGGTGGAGGAGACTCACAAGACGTCGATGTTACATAACATTCGAGACGACGAAATTAATGCCTTGCTAGGACTCACACAAGGAAACCTGAGTTACGCCGACTACACTCAGCTATTCAACGACTTTTTACGAAGGTCTCGTTAACTTCTTACATATGATCTTCAATGCGTTCGGTTTATCAGTAGACTGGCTAATTTTCAACTTCAGACCCAAGCCAAGACTTATTATCGTTCGCAGCATAAGGGTTACATTCTACCTTTGGTGGAGCGACAGATATTTTTAAACGTCCTTTCAACACATTCGCCACATGTGGGTGGTGCTAGACCAACTGCTACCCAATCGACAACCCATGGGGGCGGACAACTAACTATGAAGCGACCTAACGACGATCCTTTGTTCGAGGCGTCGGAACGTTGGCAACGAAGTGAGGGATCGGGGTTTGGTCGAGGATGTGGTCGTGGCAATGGACGTGGAGGCCGTGGTCGAACTTTTCCAAGCACTAGCCGAATTGATTTCAACGCCATCGCTGGAACTTTGACCCCACAAGAGCGCAAGCGACACGAGGAGGAGGGGCTCTGCTTCAAGTGCCATAAGAAAGGGCATTGTCCCTTTAAGTGCCCGGAGCTCAAAGGTAAGGAGGCGGTTGGAGCTCCATCGAAGCGGAAATGACGTTGGCAAAGCTGCTTTTCTGATGAGCGGGAGCAACTGGCTACATGTTTTGGTCGTCTTGAGAAAGTGCTAGCGACACATGTCGTCAAACCGCACTCGACACCTCCATCGACTACAATAGCGACGCCTGCGAAATTCGAAACATGTCGTCGTCGTCATAACAAGCGGAGAGGGAGTCGTAAACATGTAACCATACGTTCGATTGATTGGAAAATGGTTGACAATGTTTTCGAACCTCTGCACACATGATATGACTTCACTTTGGAGGGTTATGCTGATGACGAGGGTCTTAACTCGCCCGGTGACTTACCTCACTGTTCGCCGAGTGATTCTATCTTGGAGAGAGACTTTAGTGGTGAGCGAGTGTTCATCAATCCACCATGGGAGCCGGCAGAACATATCGGTCGTCATTTCAAGAGTTGTAGGCGTACAACTCCGACATCGACGATAGTTGTGTTTGTTCTTCCTAAGTGGGCTAAGTTCAACGAGCTCACTCACCATTGAAAATTTACCAAGAATTCCTAGGCAGGACACAACAATTTAGTCGTCAGTCGTTAGACGATCCGGCCCAACAAAAGATGGTTGCTCCAGTTGCTTGGCATGTTCAGCTGTGGTTAGTCGACGATGGTTGTTCTTTTCACAATCTAGGCCCGACTGAAGTACATGACGGACCCATCACGGTACCAGTACCACCGGACGTCCCGGAAGAGTCCATACCTACGCTAAGAGAGCTTTCCCTAGAAGCAACCACCATGTTAACGGACCTCACTGAAGCTCGACCTTTGATTCTAACCGAGTTGATTGTGAAAAATCATTATGGTGGATAGCTAATTCCTTGATTAATCAACAGCGCTGCGAATATTGACTCCATGTTTACAGATTTTGTGAGACACTTTGCTTGACATACTCGTAAGTCTCAGACCAAGACTCGAGTTCGACTTGCTAGGTGAGGGTGTAACTTTTCGACAGTCTCCTTCGAGCTAGCTCGTCACTAGTTTCAAAGGGTTTTTACGTTCTACGTGATTTACGCGTTGTTGATATGGTACTTGGCTTATTGTGGCTCGACGACGAGCATGCCTCTTTACAGTTCGGCACGACGCGTGTTTTTACGCTGATGCATGGAGCAACAGTAGACACGCAAACTGAGGAGCGACGTCATGAGCGTCTGTTAATGTCATTTGGCAAGATTCGGAAACTCATGCGCAAGACGCGCCGCAGCATGGGACGTAACTCTGAATTTTACGTGATTGACATCTCGCCAGCAGCGAAGCAGCCGGCAGAATTTCTCACTAGATAGGAACTTACTTCAGACTTACGCGAAAACATTCGGTCGCTACTCTATGATGATTTCCCGGAATCATTGCAACAAATGAAATCGCCGCATGTAAGCCGACGGTGGGATCATCCCCCTCACACAACTCGCCCGATGAAGCGTCAGCGTCTTAACATATTGTCACCCGCGGAGCGCGATGAGCTAAACCGACAGCTCAAAGACGCCTTTGAAGCTGGCTTGATTCGACCCTGCCACAGTGAGTTCGGCTCGCTAATTCTGTTTGTGCGAGAGGCTGATGCTTTGCTGTGGTTGTGCATTGACTACCTTGAGCTTAACGAGGGTACGCGAAAGGACCCTTACCCGCTTCCGCGAGTGGATGATACACTTGATGAACTTAAGGACGCGATTTTTCACACTCATCTCGACCTCACGTTTGGCTTTTGGCAAGTTCGAGTTCATGATCTAGACATCAACAAGACTAGGCTTCAGACACATGATGGCCTAATGGAGTGAATCACCATGCCGTTCGGACTGTGCAATGCAACGGCTACATTTTAGCGATAAGGCTTGGGATAAGCCATCGATGAATTTTCGATGTTATTGCTATCAAGCAAGTGTTGCCATCAAATGGTGCCATCGATATGGACACATGTGTCATTGGTGGCAAGGCGATGACTATTGATGAGTATCGAGGAGGGCAATGTTTATGTTTTCAAATGTCGGGGAAGACAATAGTTCACTCGCTTGTGGTTCATGGAATGATGGTGGAAGTGCTTGTGCTATCGATGGTGTGGTGATGGGCGAGGCCTTATCATTGATGGTAACATGATAGTTATGGTCGATGAGTGCCATTTACATCGATAATTCCCCCTAGTTTTTTCCGCGACATCCCAGCGACAAAAACGGTACGTCCAGCGACAAAGAGAGATACATCTAGCGACCGCGGGTACACGTGGATTTCATAATATCATTGAAATTGGCTTTGAAACTCATAATATTATCACTTTCGGGACCCGCCCAGCGATCTGTTGATACGTCCAGCGATCACCAGCGCACCGCTCGCATCCCAACTTGCGGCATCTCATCATCGCGGTCCAGCCCGATCAGAGAACACTCGAACCGATCTCGCAAGGGGCTATTGGCTTCATTAAGGCACAACTATTGCCACCGCTTCTTTGCTTGCTCGCTTGTGGCACATGGCACCGCTAAGGCAGCACCGATCCCCGTAAACGAGTCCCGCCGTCGCCGCGGGATTATGACACAAATTTTAAAACCCTTTACATTATTCCAAAAAATGGCAGGGCAGCAGGACGAAAGTACGTATGATGTTATCGTTGATATTTCTATATTTGCTACACTATGACTATTCTTGGACAATATTCAATCTTATCTAAATTTATTTCTCGTATCATTTATTGAATCACAACGCGAGTACTGAATATTTTATCACCAATCGACACAGTTTCACCGGTACCCAGGTATTGGCTTTATGACGAGTCCGCTACTTGAGCGGTACCCGTACCTGCAGAACTAGTAGAGCTTAGTATTATCATGGCGGCCGAAATTAGGTCACATTTTAAATAAAACAATAAATTTAGGCATTTCAAACGATGTTTTCCCTCCTTTTATGCTGGTGGTTACCACTGCTTTATTTGTATCAATTAACAGGATTCCAAAACTCCGTTGAACAAGATCCTCGCCGTCTTGACTCTAAGGCCACCACAAAGCAAGGAGAGAGGGAGAAAAAGTAGCCAAAATAAGTGAAATAGCACACTCCGAGTTTTTCATCCTTGCGGCGGATCGGTAGTACGTGCGCTCCCTGCTCTACCAGAGTGATTTTTTGGTGCAAGCTTAAGTATTACTTTTTGTGCAACGCGGCTTTGTTGAGAGGTAAGCGCATCGCACGTAAAGAAAAGAAATATGCTTTAATAAGAGAAATCACTCCATTAAAGGGAGACCCGCTCACGACTGCCTAAAAAATGGAGAGGGAAATAGAGATGGCGACATGGTCAAAACAACCAATCACGAAACATGCTAGTAGAGAACAATGTGATTTTGGCGACAAAAGATATCGTGTAGCCGTGACACAACAACACGAGGCATATACTGCGATGTCATGACATGACAGAAATGCAAATATGTGCACGTGGGTGGCTCCCTTCGATAACGTAAAATAACCTTGGATGCTTGCCGTAACTAATTGGTCCACTTGGTATTATGCCACTAATACACCCGTATGTCAAGGGCAAGGTGCTAGCTAGCGGCCCAACGCGGGGTAATGGTAAAAATACTGCTATGTCAACGCGCCGATTGAGGAGGGACGAAGCGCCATGCTATCGTGACCCTTTAAGATTACGTTACATGACATTGTACATGCACTCGTTACTAAGTTTATCCGTACTTTTCCATCGGAAGGACGTGCTTGCGGTTACGTCGCCATTGCTACAGCTCGAGGACGTAACATAATATACCACGCACTACTAGTACCTCTTGTTACGTTCAATACGCATAGTTGAATCTAACATGGTACATGACGTTGTGGTTTGGTCTCCCGAGACAAATATGCTACGTCGCCACTATGTTGAGACCACTACGAGAGCCCCAATGCAAGGCACAAAGAGCATGCGAGACTAGGCGGGAGTCAGCTAGGCAAACCTATTTGAGCCTGGTGCATTGGAGGGAGGTGACAGACGATATATGTTTTTCATTTATAATTGCAACCAATGGTTAACTCTATCTAAACAATGAACATCTCGGCATATGCAGTTCCACTGTAAGTGACAAGCAACAACATTGATTTGTGATAAGAGTTAGCCAGCATAGACAAACTGCAACACTATCCGCGGCGGGAGACAACCCGTGGAAGACACGGCCACGTGTCATACATGACAATGAGCGGTGATGAACTATCGCATAAGAACAAGTTTAAACGACGACGAAAGTTCACACTCGAAGAACACTAGTAGACAGCTACAAGTTGCGATTGAACGATGGCACAATTTCTTATTTAGTTAGACATCTATTGGCTAGTCGTTAATCATCTTCATGACGCGTTTGGCAGTGGTTGAAGTATCCCTTAAATTAATCCGCCTGTCAGATTTTACCATTTGCTGTAATCCATACGTGACAAAGAGCAATTGTAAGTAAAGATATGCTCATTATCAATCTATGATATATTCTCAATTTTCTGTAAGTAATTAGTCATAGATAGAATTATGACCTTGATGAATCGTCTATGAAAAAAGGCGATTTATACCGATGATAGCATAGCGCTTAGCATCTAATTTGTTAATGTGGTGGAGTTTCTCCGTCGGTTTCATAAACAATTCGTGCGCAAGCTCGCTTTATTCGGTATATATTCGTGTTGAATGCGCGGCCGACATCGCTGCTCAATTTTATAGTTTCCGAGCTAGCGACGACAACGGGCGAGATCGTGAGATCTAGCGAGATCTCATTGTCGCTGAATATTCCTGGAGCGATACAAACCGTTGGATTCCTATCGCTGCCGGTCGCTACTTTTACCATATCTATATATATATACGGGTACGATATGATAGTTTAAGGCCGGTTCTTAGATGAATTTAGCCACCATCCGCGAAGTACGATATGTTTAAAAAGAAAAGTCAATTTCAGTAGTTTAGCGCGTATGTACCACATGGGATACTGTTGTTGAAAATAGCAATAATAATTACCGATCAAACAACGAGCAGATTGCCCAGTCCCTTGATGGCCTACCCTCGCTCGTCCCTCTTTCTGCGTTTGCCACGGACATCTTTCCAAAGCTACAAGCCGACATCAGTGAGCGTGTCAACTTGTTTCGCTTCGCGAAGCTCGCTCCCACGTTTTCCAACCGCGCTCGGCCGGAGTCTAGGCGTTTTCTATGTCGTCTCGGCCACGGCGCCCTTGCGTTTTTGGCTTCGGACCCGCCTACTTCGGGTCGCCTGGGCGAGCTCCGTGACAAATTCCCTGAGCACTACGACGCAGTTTTCCGCGTCGCGGTCTGTCGCATCTTCGGCCTACCCTCATCTCGCATCCTCTCTTCTCTACGCTCCCCCACTGCTAGTGCTTCTTGCCATCTCTCGGTTCAAGCTATGCGGGGTGCGTTCTCGTCGGCGGGTGTTGACATGTCGAATGATGCGTGGGCCACTGCTTTTGCGGACCATTTGGCTCGTTGCGGCGGAGATGCTTCGGTCCACACCGCTCACTCTTGGTTAGTGACGGCCCTTGCGGAAATCATCTCCGAGGTTCGTGGCGCACTCGGGGTTGGCGTCGAGGTTCTCACAGATCCCACGATGTTAGTTCAACTCCCCAACGGCAACGACGGTCTCCCCGCGGATGTGGGTGTCTTGCACTATCACGGCATCCGAGGCTCAAAACTTGCCCTTGATGCCGTGGTTTCCGGTTTGTTCGGCGTGTCTAGCCCCCCGTCACCCGAAGTCGCTCTGCGCCATGATGAGAAGACCAAGTTCGAGAAGTACTCGGAGGGGTTGAGGAGTCGCCCCGACATCCGCTTCATTCCCTTTGCAGTCACGGAATTTGGTACTCTTGGCGGCCACGCCACGGCTTTCTTGACGGAGCTAGCCAAGCAGGCAGCCGCATCTAAAGGGATGCACGTGGGCAAGTTGTTGGCCTCCAGGCGTCGAAAGGTCTCTCTCGCCGTCCATGTTGCTCACGCGGACAACGTCTTGCGTGGTTTGTCCGCCGCTGCGGACGGCACGGAGGCCGCTTCTTCCTCGGCTGGGATGCCTTCTCCAGCCACGGCGCTCTTCACCCGCGCCATGGGCCGCAAGCGTCCCCGTGCTTCCTCGAGCGGCGCGTGAGGCGCCGCTTGTCGCCTCCACGTGTTGCATTCTCGGCGTGGCTTAAGAGTTTCCTTAGTTTAATCTGCTAGGTTTATGCACAATGTAGTGCTTTCCTTTTGCTGTGCTTTGGATTCCGTGATCCTCTTGTCACTCTTGCCCTCTTGTTTCCCCTCCCACTTTCCATGTCCGTGCTCATATGGTTCTTTTTGTAAGCAAAATAATTAATATACAGACGCCATTACATGTTACTACCATAGTGCTTCTTGCGCAATCATTTTTACCATCACTTGTTTGTTCCTGAACCTTCTTGAATTTGAATTGCACGTAGTGTAATATATTTTTCCATACGTTTGTTCGGAATTATTTAGAAACGAGTGGCCCGTAGTTCTTTGTGCCGGTAGTTCTTTGTTATTTTTGTAATCATGCACACACACCCTATGTCTCTCACCCTGTATTTTTTTAATCATTAAGATAATCCATGGATGCCCACAGTCGTGCTACATGTTTTTCAAACACACACACACACACGTGCGCGCGCGCACACACACACACACACACACACACACACACACACACACACACACACACACACACACACACACACACGTTCTTCCCTCTGATGATTGTGTATGTCATGTAATTATGCACACACACACCATGTGTGTGTCACCCTATATTTTCGTAATCACAAAAACTACACTCTTCCCATAAAGTCCGTTACTAGTGAAATAGGGCCTTTTGCGTAGGGCGGGTGCTTACCATGTAGGGTTTCTAGGGTTTAACTGTACTTTAGTTCGTTGAAAAGGCGGGCCGAAACTTGTGTTAACGGTAAGGCTAAGGGGGAAGCGGGGCACAAATGGGGCCCGTCACGGCTACGATATGACGTATTAGGGTTTGCGGCCCAACCCCGATTTCGGTGTATACCCTGATTCGGGCGCCCCGGAATTCGGATTTGCCACGCTTTGGCTCGTAAAAAATCCCGAAATGGGCGACACAACATGCGGTTTTTATGATCCCAGCA
The DNA here is from genome assembly GCA_026401115.1 of Tetraselmis chui. Taxonomy (NCBI): domain Eukaryota; kingdom Viridiplantae; phylum Chlorophyta; class Chlorodendrophyceae; order Chlorodendrales; family Chlorodendraceae; genus Tetraselmis; species Tetraselmis chui. Next base: position 29,487 of record JAPMLY010001653.1, read on the forward strand.
TGTTGTCCGCAAACATGGGAGCACGTGGGTGTGATGGCATGTGCCGTTGACATGCTTGACGTGGGTGGGCTCGGGGCCGGAAAACCAGAGCTTGGGAGGCTTAGAAAAGCCTAACTTCGCCGTACAGTGTCCGATTCGAGCAAACTAAGTTGCAAGTGGAAGCCCTTCCCCCAAGTAAATATAAGTTTTCAACTCAAATCCGCCGTCCGATGTCATCCAAGCCCTCGTACAGCCAAATAAAGCTTTTAGGGTTTCAAAATCTGCCACATTCGCGCGGGGCTAGCAACCCCTAGACAGGTGGTACCCGCATACCCGCTCCGCTAATACGCTCAACAATCAGCGCTCTATATTTCTTCTATTCACGGCGTTGCCCATTTCATGCCCCATGATGGCATGGTGCCGTGCCCTTTGCCGCCGGCGAGATGAAGGCCCCTGCTAGGGTACTTTGAGAGCTCCCCGCCATTTTTCACGCCCGGCGATGCGCAAGTTTCTAAGGCCAACGATCCGCGCGCCAGGGTGCTTACACTCCAAGTCAACTGCCCCTCAAGCCTAATAGGCCCCCAGCCCGTGCTCCTTGGTGGTATTTCCGGGCACGTGGCAAGAAAAACCAGTGCACACGACATGCCATTCTCGGTGTCGCCGCTCTGTAGACGGCCGGGCGCAACACAGTCGGCGGATATTAGTGCAATTGTGCAAACATGCTGAGAACCCAGTGTCGAGTAGTCTCCCGGCTTGTCGCGACACTACGTGTGCCGAGCCACGCATAGAGGCGTGCATAACCTGCACATGCACGAATTTCGGCCCGCAAAATATGGGCCGAAAATCCAACGTGGGTGCCCACAACAATTGGGGCGTGCCGGTAAAGGTGCTCACGTCAGTGAACAACGCGCCGTGGTGTGCTGTTCGAAAATCATTATTCTACCCCCCAATCGAGTTGCATGGCCATCGCGGCAGTGCGTGGCGGGTAATTAAATACGTGCCGCTAGTAACGGACTTTATGGGAAGAGTGTATGTTTTGATTGTCTTGATTTTCAGAAATATGCATTATAATTCATTAAAGCATTTACCCGAGGGCACGTCTTGCCAAAGATGTCAGCTTGCTTACAATTTGGCCAAAAGACCACCACAGGCCTGGCCTGGGGGATGATTAGCGCTAATTATGGGTAGGGTGAGTGGGTTGCGCGAGCCATATGGGCGAGCGCAAAGCAGAGAGTGCCAGTGCTAGGGGGTTGCACCGGCTTAAGGGGCTGCCGCTAGCTAGTGTTGTTGGGGGCAGGGCATGGGGCGTTGCGCTAGGCGTTTCCTCAGTCCTCGAGGGTTACCTCGAGGACTGGGTGAGACGCGCCGCTTTTATAGTAACGCTTTACCGTTCAGGTTTGCGTTCTGTCACATATGTAAGTAAGTATTGCAACCCTCTAGATTTCAAACAATCTGACTATTTACCCGAGGGCACGTTTTGCCAGTATGTAATAAACCGGAGGTTTGCGCAGCCTAGTCATGATGAAGCGGGTTGGCGGGGACGAGCCAGCCGAAGTACTGCCAGGCCGCCAGTTATGGGGTCATGGTAGGGTCGATGTATTTCCCTTATGTGGCAGAACTGTTCTTGGCCCAACCACCCATGTATTTGACGACGTGGAGTGGGGTCCCGATGCAAATAGCGGCGGAGGCGGCACCTTTGCGTAGGCTGTGCGATGTCCATTTAAATCCACTTGGAGGTGTGGCGCCGACGGCGTTGCATGCGTCGAGGAGCCAGGCGGAGAGTGTTGCAGCTGCTTGCCAGTCGCCGGAGTTTTCGCAAGGTAAGAAGCTCCATAGTGCGGCGGGGGGGGAGTTGTTGTAGATTTTATTGCGGTAGGCGGTCCGCTGTGTGCAATAATATTCTAGTAGGTCTGCCAGCACCGGATTGGCAGTCGTCGGGATAGCGAGGATAGGCTTGTCGGCTGCGCTGCGTGTCTGATCGCCCTTAGCTTTGCGGATGAATAGCCAAATTTTCTGGGATGGGCGGTCGACGACGAGGTATTGTGTTAAACACCTTACACCTGATTCGGCTCTGCAGAAAAACGCATATTTTGAGCGGATTGCCAGTAGCGCGCGAAGTTACGCGATGAGGTGCCGGGAAGTAGGAGTCCACCGGAGGTGTTTACGGAGGTCGGCGGCGGCTGTGAGTAGCGAGAGCGCTAGAGGGGCAGGTAACGGGAGGCGCGAGTCCGCTGCCTGTAGACGCTGTTGTTGCATCTCGAGTCCGCGTCGAGCGTCGGCCAAAAGTTCCCCGACCGCGATCGGCTGCTGCGGGTAGTCGCGGAAAAACTTGGTAATGGCCGAGTAGTACTGTTGTAGCGACGCGGCGGCGACGGTACCTTGCAGTCCTAACCAGGCTGTGTAGCGAAAGACCGACTGGGTAGTAGCCTGTAGTGGATGGATGTCCTCTTCGTGGCAAAAAGCCGCAAATTGACGCATGCCGCTGTCGTAGTTGGCGTACGTAGTCGGGGCTAGGGAGCTGCTCAGCAGGTGTAGCGCGGTGGTACCGATGTGGTCGGTACCCAACAGGTTGCGCTGTCGGTCGGTCATGGTAGTCGTCCACGGGGCGTGGGCGTCCGGTTCTCGTAACGTGTAGCGGACATGCCGCGAGGGCATGTGCGACTGAGTGGCCATGGCGCGTAGCTCCGTGAGGCTGGCGGTGGCCGTGCGTAGTGTGCGTCCTATTGAGCCTCGGCGGGTGTGTAGCCAGGCCGGCGTGGCTGTCGAAAGGCCACGATGCTCCATCCTGGCCGTCCGACCCCCTCGCGCGAGCCAAGCCGCCCGGGGAAGAATAGGTCGTGTGAGCGGGGGCAGTGTATGGTCTCGGTGGCCAAGTCGTGGAAGTCCTGGAACCACGGTTTGTGGGGCCAGTACGGTGCGATGACTGTAGCAGCTACTCCTGTTTGGCGTAGATTCGCACAGAGGGCGGGTAGAGCTGACCACGGTTGGTTGCAGTAGTTTGTCTCGCATTGTCACGCGGCGTCCGGTAAGTGTAGACAGTCGACGTCCTCGCATTGTGGGTCGCGCCATCGGGCGTTGAAACGTGGGAGCTGCGCGTTTTCCATCGACGCGGCCCGGTCGATAGAGTGTGGGCCCCACGCTGCCTGTAGGTAGGTAAATATCCGCCGGGGGTTCAGCTGCCAGTCGTCGCGGTCGAGCTCTCGGCTTAGGCTGTCGGCCCATATGTTCGCTGCCGAGCGGATGTAGCGGAGTCGGATGCTGATGTCGTTGACGTCTTGGAGGTGCTAGAGTCGGCGTAATTCGGTCATCATGACCGGAGAGCGCGTAGTGAGTTTGGAGAGCGTGGCCACGACGGTAGTGTTGTCCTCGTGGAGTAAGACGTGTCGTCCTCGGAGTTGCGGTAGAAAGGACTCGATCGCGAGGCGAACGGCGCGGAGCTCCTTCCATGTGATGTGCTGCTGGCGGTCGTCGTCGTACCAAAACCCGCGGGCTTGGTAGGCAGAGTTGTCGTTCAGGACGGCTCCCCACCCGTAACCACTTGAGTCGGCGTGTAGGTACGCGGTCTCGATGGGTTTGTAGATTGAGCGACCGTTGTGTTGGTCGGGCACCGTGCGCCACCACTCGAGGTCGCGGCGTAATTGGTGTGTCATCCGGACACATCCGCCCCATCCTTTTTGCGTAGCCATCACGCAGTGTAGTTCTCGTAGAAAGAAGCGGGCTGGTGCGATGGCGAGGTAGAGGAACTGGGCCTTGCTAGCGAACGCCGCGAGTTGTCTGGCGGGTAGCCACCGAGCGGAGGTAGATGCGCGGCCTAGTAACGCTGAAGCTTGCTTCGCGAGGGCATGTAGCTTGTCGGTAGGGGCTCGAAATTCGCCTTTCAGGAGGTCGACTGTCATGCCCATGTGTGTGCCCACTTGGGTGGGCTGCCACAAGCCTTTGTCGGGGTTGCGTTGGAGGCCTAGCCGGTGGAGGAGGGTCTCGACGCAATCGCGTAGCAGTAGAGCTGCGTCGTACGAGCTGGCCATGAATAGGAAGTCGCCCATGTAGGGTAGCAGTCGCACTCCGCGCCATCGGACGTTGCGAAGGAAACGTCGTGACGGTTTGTATGGCGTCTCGGAGCTGGCGGTCATCGGGGTAGGCGCTCGTCGCAGGTAGTTCGTGAACGCTTGATTCAGCTTGCAAAAATAGTAAGCCGACCCCGACCAGCCCATCGGGAGGCATGCGAGGCGCCACAGCTCGCTGCGGTAGTTGACCGTGAAGAAATCTCGGTCCTCTTCTCTGATGCCTAGCGTGTAGTAGCCATCGGCTAGGTCGAGGGAGACGCAGTAGTCGCCCGGGCGGGACAGGTGGCGCAAGTGCTTGAGGGTCTCGCACGACATCTTGAACTCCGCGCAATAGCTGTTTAGCTCTCGGAGGTCGATGATAAGGCGCCATTTGTTGACACCGGGTTTTGGGACGAGGAACATGCGGGAGACGTAGCGGGTGTTGGAGGCGCGCTCCCAGGCTCCGCGGGCTTCGAAGCGTGGGAGCTTTGTAGCTAGGAAGTCGAGTTGCGGCTCTGTGGCGTCCTTTATGGAGATTCCGTGGTTGAAAGGTCGAGGACGTAGGCCGCTTTTGAACTTGACCCGCACGCCATGGCGGATCCAGTTCACGACTTGACCGCTCGCGCCGATATGCTCCCACTCCCGCCATCTTACCCGCACGCGGTGACGCATGTAGTTGGATGACGGGGAGCAGGAATCGGCGCGGCGGGCCACACCATCACTTCTTCGTTGTGGGTTTCCATCCGTCGCCATGTTTAGTTCCGGTCGCCGCTGCCGCTGATGTTGCTGCTGCGGCCTTGCGCTTGTCGGCGGTTGCCTTCTTGGCCTTAGCGTCTTGTCCGGGTGGCTTGTCCGGCGTGACTCTCGCGAACGCTGCTCCAGCAGCTGCTTTGCTGGCGGCATGTAGGCTGACTTCGAGGGTCCGATCGACGAACGCTTGGCGTAGCTCATCCAGTGCGCTTGAGACCGCGGTAGGGCATGGGCGGCAGAAACGTTCGTGCGCGAGCTCGGCGAACACTCGGTCCGTATCCGAGCTCGTTTGTCCGCCCTTGGTGAGGCGGAGGAAGCCCAGTCGAGTACGGGCGGCCTCCTCCGTCGCTGTGTGGGTGCGATGACCCGCTCGGATGAGGGCAACGGCCGCCGCCTGCTCCGCTGGTAGAGGCGGTCCGGTTGACAGCGTGTCCAAAGCCTCGCTGATTGCCGCGTTGGCGCAGCTGTCGAAGAAGGCATAGCACCCGATGTGGAGGTACTCGTCGCACCCCGCTTGAGATTTTCGGTCGTTGAGGAAGCGGGCCGTGTCGTCCGTTAGCGTCCACAGACGAGGTTCGTCGATGTCGCGAGGGGGTCGCTCCAAACCGGCCGGAATGATATTACCGTAGGAGGCAAATCGACGAACTCGGGCTCGTGGAGCTCGGGGTCGTTGTTCCGCAGGTCGATAGGCTGCTCAGGGGCTGCCTTACCACCCTCAGTCGCAATGGTCGCGTCAGGGGGAATGGACTGCTGTTGATTCGGAAGCACGGCTGGGCCTTTTAAACGTTCGAGGTGGGCTAGTAAGGCGGTGTTAGACGCCTGAATCTGCTCAGCTAATCGGAGTTCGAGGGCCAAAACCGCGCTTTGAATCTGTTCGGAAGTACGCTGTTCGATTACAGAGGGGAGAGGGTCGACTCCGTGGGCGGAGGACGACGGCTCAGGCTGCATGATGTTAGACGGCGACTTGGAACGGGGGGGAGTGTCTCGTGACGCTCGAGTGCGCATGAGGCGATGTAAAACTGACACCCTACTCGACTACGAGAGTCGAGACTGCAATTGCGCGAGCTAGATGGGCGAGCGCAAAGCATAGAGTGCCAGTGCTCGGGGGTTGCACCGGCTTAAGGGGCTGCCGCTAGCTAGTGCTGCTGGGGGCATGGCATGGGGCGTTGCGCTAGGCGTTTCCTCAGTCCTCGAGGGCTACCTCGAGGACTGGGTGACACGCGCCGCTTTTATAGTAACGCTTTACCGTTCAGGTTTGCGTTCTGTCACATATGTAAGTAAGTATTGCAACCCTCTAGATTTCAAACAATTTGACTATATATATGTGACTGGTGAACATGCGCATGACTTTGCTACGCTTCGCGCCATTTCTCTAGTACTGGACGTACATTTTTTATACTTGACAATTGTGTGTGCGGCTAGGAAACGACATTCGCCACGAAAGAACTTCTGTTCATCGGCTCGTCAATCGTCATCTAGCAAGTTGATCGTAACGTCCGACAGCTAATCACTATTTGATTATTCGGATCCCCGCACACGTGGCGGTACTTTTGTTTGCTCATGCCGCCAACGAGGCAACATCCAATCTTTGATACTACAAAATAAGTATCGAGGCATGGATTAATAATAAAATATACTTTGATTCAAAGTACGGGATGATTGTGGGCTACACCCATTCCAGTCACGCGGGGTCACCGTATTTATTTTTTGCTCGTGGCATGTATTTAATATAGATAGCAACCGCAAACCATTCAACACTTAAAAACCTCCGGAATTCTTCTCGCAATTGCAAGGCTTTGTCTTTAGGGAAGGGTGGGTGGGTTGCGCGAGCCGAATGGGCGAGCGCAAAGGCAGAAGGTGGCTGCTACCAGCTAGAGGAGCTGCTTTATAGGTAAAGCAGGTGGGCGTCCGCCGCGGACAATTTACTGCGCTTGTGACGCTTTGTCTCCGCGCGTTGCCTTAGGCGGACTCAACATGGTACGTTTACTAACCGTTAAACCCCAATATTTTACCAATATAAGAATTTAGCGACTGGGAGTCAGATTATGCCATTGAGATAGACTGAAGGTCTGCATAGGCTACTAATCCGGGGGTTTGGCGACGAGCCAGCCGAAGAATAGCCAGGCCGCCGGGGTTTCGCTCATGGTGGGGTCGATGTACTTGCCGGTGACGACGTCGCTGGTTTTCGACCAACCACCCATGTAGCGGATTTTGGTAAGGGGTGCGCCGATGCATGCGGCTGCGGACGCCGCGCCTTTACGTAGGCTATGCGATGTCCACTTGAATTGCGTGGGGGGTGCAGCGCCGATGGTGTTGCACGCCTCACGAATCCACTCGGTGATGGTACCGGCCGTCCACGTGTGTGGCTGGTCCTCGGGCGTGACGGCCCAAAAAGCAGTTGGTCCGGATCCAGTGCCGAGGATGTTGCAGTAACTGGTGCGTCCAGCGGTAAAGGCCTCCAGGAGGTCCGCGAGTAGCGGTACTGCAGTAATAGGGAGTTGTAGGAGCGGTTTTTCGGCCGCGGTCCTACGCTGGTCTCCCTTTGCTTTTCGTACAAATAACAGTATGTTACCGCCCGTTCGGTCGACCGCGATGTCGTCCATGTGGCAACGTACGCCGGTTTCTGCGCGGCAAAAATAGCAGTAGTTGGTGCAGACTGCGAGCATCGCGCGGAACGTCTTGATCTGTACGAGGTTGTCCGGCTGCCAGGTGAGCGCGCGGTAGTGTCGATGGGCGAAGAGTAGCATCTGTTGTACGATGGGGGCTGGGAGCGGTACGCGAATGTCGGGGGCGGTGATGGGCTGCTGCTGCATGGCGAGCCCCCGACGTGCGTCCGTGAGAAGGGGTCCCAGCGCCACTGGCTCCTTCAGGTGGTCGCGAAAGAACTTGTTAATGGCTGAGAAGTAGGGTTGGAGGCTGTTGGCTGCGATGGTTCCGGATCGGGCGAGCCAAGCTGTAAATCGAAGCATGTCGGCCGCGGTCGCCTCGAGGGGTGTGATTCCTTCCTCGTTGCAGAAAACAGTAAAACGGCGCATACCGGTGCCATAGTTGTTGTAGGTGGTGGGGGCGAGGGAGCCGGTGAGAAGGTCGAGCACGAGGTCGCCCAAGTCGTCCGTGCCGACGAGTGTGCCGACATGGTTGCGCATCGAGGCGTGCCACGGTGCGTGGGCCGCAGGTTCGACGAGTCGGTATTTTACGGGTGCGGCTTGGTAGTCGTTGTCCGCGGATGTCCGGTCGTGCCGCGGTCTTGTCGAGGACGTCCGGGTGGTCGGTGTTGGGTGGAGTGTACCACGTGTTCGGTAGAGCCAAGCCGGGGCGGTACGTGGAAAGCCGTGACGCTCCAGCCGGGCGGTCCGACGCCCTCGTACGCTCCGCGCTTGCCCGGAAAGAATAAATCTCGGGAGGGGGGGTACATGATCTGTTCGTCGGAAAGTTCGCTTAGTAGTTGGTACCACTGTTTGGCGGGCCAGTAAGGCGCGATGACTGTTGCTTCGGCCCCGGATTGGCGTAACTTCTGGACGAGGTCTGGGAGTAGCGTCCAAGGTGGGTTGCACCAGTTGGTCTCTGCTGTCCAGCGGTTGTCGGGTAGATGGAGGCAGTCCACGGCTTCGGAGGTGGGGTCTCGCCAGCGGGCGTTGTAGCGGGGAAGCTGCGTATTGCCCTGCGTGGCAAACCTGTCGATGGAGTGGGGGCCCCACAGGGAATTCAGGTAAGTGAAGATGCGGGGGTTGAGTTGCCAGTCGTCCCGGTCGGTTTCGCGGCTCAGTCTGTCGGCCCAGACGTTGGCTGCGGAGCGAATATATCGCGCGCGGATGCTGATGTCGTTGGTGTCGATGAGTTCCCACAGTTTGCGCAGTTCGTCCATCATAGCCGGGGACCTCGAAGTTAGGTGACTGAGGACTGCCACCACTGCTTGGTTGTCCTCGTGCAGGAGGACTTTGCGGCCGCGCAAGAGGGGCAAGAACGAAAGGACGGCGAGTCGCACGGCCTTTAATTCCTTCCAGGTGATGTGTTGCTGCTGGTCTGTCGCTGCCCAGAAACCTCGGGCTTCCAACTGTTCGTTTAATACAGCTCCCCAGCCGTAACCTGAGCTGTCGCAGTGCAGGTAGGCGGTCTCGATGGGGGAGAATATGGAGCGGCCGTTGTTGGCGGAGGGGACTTGCGTCCACCATTGGAGGTCTCGTCGCAACTGGTAGGTGAGTTGCACCCGGCCTCCCCATCCCGTGCGCGTAGCGAGGACGTCGTGTAGTTCGCGGAGGTAGAATCGGGCTGCTGGAATGGCGAGGTACATGTACTGTGCTTTTCCGGCGAGCACCGCGAGCTGCCGGGCAGGGAGCCATCGTGCGTCGCGCGTAGAGCGTTGTAGGAGGGTCCGGGCTAAGGTAGCGATGGCCTGTAGTTTCGAAGCAGGGGCTCGGAACGTAGAGGTTGTGGTGTCGATTTGGAGGCCGAGGTGTTCGCAGATTTGCGTCGGCTCCCAGTGGCCTTTCTTGGGGTTGCGTCCTAGCCCGAGGCGGTCGAGTAGGCACGCGACGCGGTCTCGGAGTTGTAACGCTGCGTCTCTGCTGTCGGCAAAAAATAGGAAGTCGTCCATGTATGGGAGTAATCGGACACCCCGCCATCGAGAGTTGCGCAGATAGCGACGGGACGGTGTAGGTCGTGTGGGCTGTTGTTGCGTAGCTAGACGGGGGTTGTGTACGGTGGGGTTGAGCAGTGGTTCGCGTAAGTGCCGGATAAAAACTTCGGTAAGCCGGCAAAAATAGTAACTGCTGCATTTCCAGCCCATCGGAAGCCCGGCGAGTCTGTACAGTGTTCCGCGATAATTTACCGTGAAGAAGTCTCTGTCCTCTTCCCGTATGCCCAGGGTGTAGTAGCCGTCCGCTAGGTCGAAAGACACCATCCAGTCGCCGGCCCGCGTCACATTCTTGAGGTGCTTGAGTGTCTCGAAAGTTAGCTTGTGGTCCTTGCAGTACTTGTTCAGGGGGCGTAAGTCGATAATTAGTCGCCATTTGTTTTCGCCCGGTTTTGGGACTAAAAACATTCTGGAAACCCATCTGTTGCGCTGGCCTGGCTCCCAGGCGCCTGACTGCAGGAATCGGGGAAGCTCGGAGTCCATGAAGTCGAGCTGCTGTTTTGTTGCGTTCAGCATGGAGGTGCCGCTGTTGAAAGGTGGGGGTCGCCGGCCGCCGATGAAAGGTATGCGAACCCCGTGACGAATCCAACCTAGAACTTGTTCGCTCGCGCCTAATCGCTTCCACTCGGACGCTCTGTTCCGCACGCGGTGTCGCATGAAGTTGGAACGGTCGTTGCAGGACGTGGCGCGGCGGGTCACACCGTCAGGCGTTCTTGTCCGGGTTCTTGGTCTTCGTGTCTTTGGGGTCGGCGTTGTCTCTCGGTGGTGGCTTGGGCTTGGGTTGGGGTCGGGGGTTCGGTGTCGGTGTAGGCCGGTCGGGGGGGGGGTCGGTCGGGAGTCTTGCGCGCGAAGGTAGCTCCCGCGGCGGCTTTGGCGCTAGCGAGTAGTGAACACTCGAGGGTTTTGTCGATGAACGCTCGGTGTAGGTTGTCGTACTCGGAGGAGGCAACGTCCGGTCGCGGCTTGAGGAACCGCTCGTAGGCGAGTTCCGCGAAAACGCGGTCCGAATCGCTCGTCTCCCCTCCGCCCTTGGTGTGTCGGATGTGGGATATCCGCACACGGGCGGCCTCCTCGAGCGCGCTGTGGGTGTGGTTGCTTTGACGCAGGGTGACGACCGCCGCCGCGAATTCCGGTGAGTCCTTGGGATAATTTTGAATGTCTTCCAGAGCTGATAAGCTCGCCGTGTTAGCGCAGGCGGCGTAGGCGGCGTGACATGCCGTGGCACGGTATTCTTCGAGCGTGGCGTTGTGCCGGCGGGCGGAGAGGTGCCGGTAGGTGTCACATGTGAGCTTCCAGATTTGTTGGCCGTTGAGATGTCGGGGGGGTAGCTCGAGGCCGGGGGCAATGTAGTGTATCCATAGCTATGTGTCGATGTGGTAGTCCTCATATGGCAGGGCTGTTGGGGTTACCGTCGTCGCTGGGGCTGGGGCCATGGGTCGCACGGTGGGGTCGAGCGAGGGTAGCTCGGTCGGCAGCTGGGCGCTGCGGGCGTCGTGCTCCGCAATTCCACCCTTCGGCGTGTCGTTTACGCCGACGGGGCTGACTAGCTGTGTGTTGACTTGCTTTGCTGCTGCTAGTTGAGTGACGGTGGTCGAGCTAAGCGTAGCCGTTAGTTCGGTAAAGGCTTGCTGAAAACGGCCATTTAGTCGCTCCTCTGAAGCGGCCGCGTTAGCGAGTAAGCGTTGCTCTTGTTCTTTGAATTCTGTTGATGTAACAAATTCCGGCGCGTCGCGAATTTCGTCGTCGACTTGTCTGTTTGTAGCCATCGTATATTCGAGCAGGGTAAAGAGTCTCGGCAGTGGTAGGCGCGGTCGAGGGTAAGCTGTCACCTTGCGCATCTACGAGAGCTACGATGCCTGTTGCGCGAGCCGAATGGGCGAGCGCAAAGGCAGAAGGTGGCTGCTACCAGCTAGAGGAACTGCTTTATAGGTAAACCAGGTGGGAGTCCGCCGCGGACAATTTACTGCGCTTGTGACGCTTTGTCTCCGCGCGTTGCCTTAGGCGGACTCAACATGGTACGTTTACTAACCGTTAAACCCCAATATTTTACCAATGTAAGAATTAAATTATCATTCCGTCATCACCGCCGCCTGTACAGGATAGTGGATTCGCGCGGGCACCTTACATGATACCGAATCCGGCAACAACTACAAGCACAGGGCCGTGAAAAACCTACAGTACGGGACGGGAAAATTATCATTATTCAGAACGATAATTATCAAAACCTGTATCGCACTCTGGGTTCTTATCTCCGCGACGCTTTTCAGGAGGGCAGTGCTGGTGCTGTGGCATGCCTTCCTGCTCCTCGGGCTTAGAATTTTTTTGTCCTCCTTTCTTCTTTTTTTGAGTGGTGGCCTCCACTGCTTTTTCTTGTTAGAATTTTTGAAAATTCTAAAAACTGTATCGCTCTTCAATCCCGAGCGGCTTCGGGATTGAAGATAATATGGTTACAAGAAAAACTAGATGAGCACGGATACAGTTTTTGATATTATTATCATTCTGAATTAACAAAAAAAATTTACAAGAAAAAGCAGTGGAGGCCACCAAGCAAGAAAAAGAAAGAAAGGAAGAAAAAACCTATGCCCGAGGAACAGGAAGGCATGCCACAGCACCAGCACTGCCCTCCTGAAAAGCGTCGCGGAGATAAGAACCGAGAGTGCCATAAAGAGCAGCAGGAAGACGTTGCATGAATTCTCGTCGCACATCCCCCAAAAAACGCCGAAACGGAAGAGAAGTAGATCGACGAACAAAATGCTGCATACGGACATAACTGTCAGAGCGCAAGGAACGAGAGTCAGCGGCCCCCATGCCAAGGAAGCGACGTACAGCCACCAAAATAGCCAAGCGATCGACCAACTCAGCCGTCATCGGCGCCAACCGGCCCCCATCCTCCATGGCGAAGGGGTAGTAGTCATGGACCGACTGAACCGAAGGCGTGCCAAGCAAAGCGGAAGTGCGGAGGTCCGCATCAAGTTTGCCTTGCTGAGCTCCCAATGCAGGCTGCCAGGGAGTGGAAGGCGAGCACCTATACGAGGAACGTTGGTGTTCGTGCGAGCACTTGTAACCGTCACATCAACAACAAGATGGCGGTGCGGAGCCATGAAGTCCAACCAAGCCACATCCCCAGGGCGATCACGTGAAGCTCCCGACCGAATACGGCGGACCTCCAACCGCAAGTCCCGGCCCTTAGTAGCCCCCGCTTCAAGCATGAACTCTTCAAGCACGTGGACAATGCGGTCATGGAGTTGAATGATATACCAATAACACGGGCACCGGGGGATATGGTCCATGAGCATAGCGGTTGTTGAGCGCTTACCCGACATAAAGATGCCCAATACCGTCGACGAAGATCCATACCCGCGAGATTCTGAAGGGGCCTCACTGCACCGAGGGCATTTTCGAACATGAGCGGCGCGCTCCGCAGTCAAGCCAAGCACCCGGTGGGCTGCCATCATATAGCAATCGGATGGCACCTTGAAACTGGACTCATGTGAAGCGAAAAAGAGAGCCAAAGCCCCGCGACCCGTACCCGAAGTCACCCTCATATAGTCCGGTGGGGAAGGTCTGCAGAACGCCAAGAGGTCAAGGTAGGCCCGGGCACGAAGAATGCGCGAAATGCCCCGTTGGATGTGGCCCCCAGAATCTCCCAAGCGAGTAAGAGCATCGGGAGTCGGAAGTTGTAGGCTAGTCACTTGGGTAGCGGGTGCCACCGCATTGTTGACCGTAGATACCACCAACTCGACATCGGGCCCGGCATAATCAGAAAGGTTTTGGTTCAGTGTGTTAGTCAAAACCACAAGCTCCGATTCCGAAAACCCGCCCATAGTGGAGATAGAGTCGCACGAATTGCGCAATTGGACCGCCCACGGTAAAGTAGAAGTGGCAACATTCAGTAGTTCCTGTCGGATGAGACCGTACAAAGGACCTAGCGACTCGGACTCGTAATCAGTAATCTGGTTGGCGAGGGTCGCAGTGAATGAAGCATAATGAGCAGGTTCGGCGTCGAGCTCGAGGGACGGTACATTAAGCCCCCCAAACTCCGCCGGGAGGGAGAGCTGTCGTTTAGCACAATTCAGTTGATCGAGTGTTTTTGCGTCCAAAGAAACGCCCAAGATTCGATAAACTGCCGCACGAACGGCCCTATCTGCACTAGCAAGGTACGGTCGGCAGATATCTGGGGGGAGGGTGCGGAGCAAGAAACCATAGCGGCGTACCGCACACGTGATCATCAAGCGGAAAGCGGCGTGAGTCCCTCCGAAGACCGACATAGCAAAGCATATAATCTTGTCCAAGAGGAGTTGATTAGCCTCAACGGTGTCTTGCAGCCAAGAGTGAACATAGTTCTCGTTATGAGACGCTGGAGGGCCGTCTGCCATCGAGAAATCCATCGCCAAAGGGGCTCCAAGGTTACTAGTACCCGTAACAACGTGGACCATCGCCCGTATCACCTCGACAAGTTCAAGGGCCGTATCCGAAGGTACCATGCACGAAGATTTGATTGGTTGAACATTCGAGCAGACTTTCCCTATTTCCTCCGTAGCCACCGTAATCACTGTCGGGACGAAAGGCGTTTTGATCAAATACTTGCCATCATCAGAAAAGGCTTGGATCGCCGCTGAATCTTTGCACCGTTCTCCAATATTCCGGAGGGGGGTGCTTATCGCCAGGTTGAACAAAAACGGGCCAAGAGGATCTCCTTGACGGACACCCCTACGAGATTGAACCGTGCCGTGTAGGAGCGAAGCATCGTTGGGGTCGAAGTAATACACCGTGGAGTCCCGTGAATATATCATCTCAACCAACGAGATAATGGGATGCAAGTCAGGGTTCTTGTACAGCTCCGCAAGGAAACTCCGGCGGGAGATGGTGTTGAAGGCGTTTTCCAGGTCCAAGCTTCGAAGGCTGCAATCAGGAATAGCTTTTAGGCCAATGCGAGTGGTATGAATGGCTCGCTCGATACCCGCTTTGGTGAAAACCGATCGTTGTACATGGCCCAGGTGGTCGGCCGCGACAGTCGCTATCCGCGCTATGGCGTGACAATTAGCTAACCGCGACAAAACGCTGCCAGCAGCCAACGGCCGGACTTTAGGAGCCTCACCTCGAAGGCGAGTGGCGTCGCGGTCAACCCCAGTTTGCTTGTGAAGAGCCCACCCGGTCGCACTCGCCAGAAAGTCCGCCGCAGCCTCGGGAATGTTTCCCGCCGAGTAGCGGTTAACCCACTTACGCCATGCCGGAACATTCAAGTCACGGACATGTTCCCATCGCCAGCCATCAACGTGGGGGGTTGACAAGCGAGGTGCTTTTCTCAAGACAAGGAGCATAGACTCCTCCCATATTTTGAGGCTGTCACCGTCATCTAAATACGTGAGGGGTGGGCGCGCCGGGGGGGGCAGAGGGTCGGGGAGATCACAGTCTGGATGGGGAGTACCGGGAGGAGGATGCAACCGCTGAAGAGCGGCCAAAGCCGCGTCCGCGTCCTCCACCATTCCGAAGTCGGCTCCGTCTAGGGCCATCCGGGCCCGTCGCAACTGGCCAACTTCCACTAGCTCACGGGCCCGACGGAAGGCGGCACGGCGTCGGAGGTCACTTTCAGAAAGGCGAGTCGGTGGGTGGTGCTGCTCCCGTTGAGTGTTCTGGGCCCGGCGACGGCGAGAGCCCCCCCCACCCCGGCCCCGACCGCCGGGGCGTTTAGGCGCAGAAGCTCCCGGGCACGCACGTGCAAGCTCACCTCCATCTCGAATATCACGTAGAAGGGTGTCAATACCCGTGAGTCCGTCTTCTCCGGACGTAGAGAACCACATACGGACTCGACGTTGAACCAGGGAGCGGATGCGAGCACCGGTCGCCGCCGGGAACGGTCGGAGGAGGAGGCCGCCAAAGAGGTGAATTGCCAAAAAGCTCCAGCAGCCCGAGAGTCCGTTGAGGGAAGGGAGGTCGCATATTCGAGGGTGTCTTGTAGGGCAGAACGTAGGTCGTCTCTCGCTGTCGCACAAACCCCTCGGGCCGCAGTGACAGGTCTCAACTCAAGTAGACAAGCGACCGGGTCGTTGTCGGAGCACCATGAGGCATGAGTAGCGGCCCGAGGGGGGGATCGGAGAGCAGCCTCTCGGCGGAGTGCAGCTGCGGATGAGGGCATAAAAGGTTGTCCATGAGGTATCGGGGGTCCATCATGTGTAGGGGGGGGAGTGAGGGGGGTAAGCTCCGGTTCGGCCCGGGGTGGGGAAGGGAGTGGAGCCAAGGGGGGGAGGCCACCCCAAGCAGGGGGGGGAGGGGTGACAGCCATTCGGAGGGGGCGTGATCCAATGAGCGGCGGCCGGGAGCTGCCGACATAGTCGTGGGGCAACATTGGAGAAACGGGAGCAGCTACACAGTGTAGGCATGGAGCGGTAAGAGGGCGAGCTTGGGTGGCAGATAGAAGGTGGTCGCCCGAGGCACAAAGGGAAAACAAGGCCGGAGAGGAGATCGCAAGGTGGCGAGCTTGGCGACGGTGTGCGGAAGTAGAGGGGCCATTGCCAGTTATGAACATGTTCGTGTGTGTGGGGAAATTAGAGCGCCATTTACGCCCAGCAAACCGTATGCCACACGGAGCGCAAGTGTAACATCCCCCCCGCGACGGGGATAGAACACCCGATGCACTTAGGCCCGGTTCCGACCCTGAAGCTCCAGCATGGGCACCAACTGCAGCAACCGCATCTCGCCAGCTTCCAACAGCATCATCTCGCCGCCAACCAGCTCCAGCCCTCCGCCCGGCAGCAGAAGCACTCTGCCCATTGGCACGAGTAACTGCAGAACCGGCACCGCTGTCAATCCTCTGCCCACGGGCTGTGGCAGCATCGGCGAGTCGCTGACCGGCACTTGCGGGAGCACCACTAGCAACGCCATCACCTGCTAGATCTCTCTGTCCAACAGCCCATGCCGCAGCAACCGGGCGCGGGTCAGCACAGGCAGGTGGAGAAGCACCACCAGCGGCCCTGCCACCAGCCCCATGTCTGCGCCCACAAGCACCATCACCAACACTAGCAGCCCGGCGCGAGCGAGCTCCGGCAGCCGCAAGTCCCATAGATGTAGCAGTTGCAGCAGATGCAGCACCACTCGCCGCAGTCCTCTGCTCATGGACGCAGGTAGCAACGGCTGAGCGCAAACCACCACCAATAGGTGCCAAGGGGTCTCCGGCAGCAACATAGTCAGCTTTTTGCCCATTAGGACCACCACATGTAGTACCTTCACTACCGGCAGCAGCGGCACTACCAGCAGCAGTAGCAACAGTAACAACACCCCAAGTTGTAGCCCTCCGCACATCAGCAGTAGGTCTCGCGCTGATCTCCAGTAGGAACGGCACTCTCCGCACTCCAAACTGCACCACCACGTGTAGCAGCATGAGCAGTTGCACCCTCCGTAGCAACACCAGTAACACCAACACCCCTAGATGCGGCTTTGCACACGCCATTCTCACCAGCAACAGTCGACCGCCGACCAACAGCCGCAGTAGAAGCAGCAGGAACAACGGCGGCACCAGCACGACCATTATCTCGACGTCCGCCGGCTGCTGCAGCAGCAGCAGTTGTGCGCCGACCGGCATCAGCAACACCACCACCAGCAACAGCGACGGCGGCACCAACACGACCAGTATCTCGAATGAATGATAATTATCAATCGCGATACACGTTTTATGCGGACCGTGAGATCGCCGCGGGTACAGATGGACAAGATCGTCACCGTCCACTGTACCCGTACCGGCTACCGTTACAAGTTATCAAAAAATTATCATTCTTGTATAGGAAGGGAGTTATTCGGCGATCGAACGTGTTTCATGTTAATGAACCTTGATACTGCTATAAGAAGCTGCTAGATAATTGAAATGTTGAAACATTGATATATTTTACTCCAATACATGTAAAACCGGCTGGAGTCTCTGGGCCCCCCCTTATGCTATGCCTAGCTGGACTTAGAAGCGTGAGGTAGACCGTGAAACACTAATCCCAACCTCTCCAATAGCAGTAACGATACCGTCTAAAACATACCCGTATCAAGGTATTTATGAATTTTCTGATCTATACTTTTTTTTGTTTGGATACATATGAAATGAAAATGTCGCTAGTCTCCACGATACGCGGCCTGCTCCAGCCGCGGCGGGGTCGCTGATCAGCAAGGCTGGTCATCATGAGCGGGTCGAGTTGAACCTCCCTGACCTCGGCTCCTGTGCGACTCCGGTCGTGCCGGAGGTAGGGGGAAAGGCAAGTGAAAAACCCCCCTCGCACAAGTCGTCGTCGGACTCGTCTCGATCCGTGCTCGTCCCCGTCCGAGATATCGGAGATAGTAGTCGCTCTTCTCGGCGCGACTCTCCACCTAGTCTAGCCTTCTCCCATCCTGCGGGGGCTGGGAAGAGAAAATAGCTAGGCTGCAGACGGTGTGTGGATGGCTCTCCTGCCTCCGAACCAGATGTCTTATGTCCCCTGTCTTGTTGACGTCTATTTCCACCACCCATCTCTGATCGTGCTGTGCTGGCCGCACTTGCCTCCCCCAGTGATTTACGTTGTTAGGGGGCCGCCTATACGAGCAGTGTGCCGTTGCGATAACCCGGGGCACACTGCATGAGGCAGCCTGTCGATAACCGGGTACCGACTAGGGGAGGGGGAACGGATAGTGCCCAGGGATCGGCTATCCTCAAAAGATGGTGGGTACGGGAATATTTAACCGAAAGCCCCCCGTACCGGGTTTTTCCGGCGGCGGATGATCCTCCCGACCTCCGCCGCCTGACCGTGTCGCTCCTCCGGCTGCGACCCGCCACCGTCATGCGGATCTTCGTGCCTCTCCCCGAGGGGAGACAAAAAGGTGTCGCAGGGCTGGCGCCTGCTAGCGAGCGCCGTGCCCTAGCGCTGCTTCCCAGCTGTCCGCCGCCAGCTCCAACGCCCTTGTCCCACTGCTGGTCCGTCCGTACCCTTCCTTGCCAAAAACATTCCGCAGTCCTCGTTCCCGTCGGGGCGGGAGAGTATCTGTGAGTATTTAGTCGCTGAAATATCAAATCGGACAGGCCGAGCGGGAGATCCCTTCGTTGGTGTACGGATATTATGTTTTCCAAAACCCTCCGTACCGGGCTTCCCGACTGCTGCTGATCCCGCGGATCGCAGATGTCTGTAACTGGTTCAGCCCCCTACCGTGCCAAGCATGGCATGGCTACAGGGTTACCAACGCCCACCGCGTGGAGGTAGAGGTAGGTGCCGACGGGCCTGCGAACGAACCCCCCTCCGGGGCCGCCGCCGCTGCGCCGCCGGCGGGCGCCGCTGCTAGAGAAGTCCATATGTAAAGTTTTGTTTCGCCACACTCCCGGAACCCTGTACTTCAGCGGCACAACGCGTTGTGTCCGATCGCCGGTCTCTGACCCGGTGAGGTACCCTACTCTGTGGTAGCGACTTTACCCAAGTGTTGTTATGTCGTGTCAACGAACCCCTCCCCCGTTAGCTTGCAGTTGTCACCATGCCCGCTTACCAGGGCATGCAATGAAATGCGTGCATGAACGGTCCAATGGCGTGTGTTTTGCGCCTATCGCCACTCCTTTTGGTCGCTACAAGATCCCGTTACTTTGAAGTTTAGCTCTAGTCTGTTTCTCTCCCATCCCCGCTCGTGCTTGCACGCATGAATTCATATACTACGATGTGTGCAAACACGTTGTTGCTATACCGCAGGCACGCGCTGCGAACCGGAAAGCAAGAGCTAGTCGGAAGTCGGGCAATATAAAGAGCAAGCCCGAAGCAAGCGTTTCGAATGTATGTCCGCACCGAGCGTCCCCCCCCCCCCCCCCCACCCCCTCCTTGTCCATTCAAGTATGCCCACTCGTCGTGTTGAAATCTTCCCATCTAATTGTTCAACGTCTATGCCGAAATGCGGCGGCTGAAATACGAATGTTTTGTTGCTATTTGCAAACTCGAAAGTTCCGACTCGGATCTCCCACCGTAGCCATGTAAAGAGATTGTTGCAACTCGTGAGAGTAGGTGACTACCGTGTGATAGGTGTTAACAGCTTTCAGACCCGTCAGTAATTTTCAACGGTGCGCATCTATTAAGCTCTTTAGTCGCGTATCGGATTGATTTGTAAATATACTCCTTACAAGATAGTTTGAAGTGTGGTTGTACCTTGTTGGAGAGGAACTATTGGGCTCTTTCCCACCCATCTTGTTGAATAACCTGAGGA
Organism: Tetraselmis chui; assembly: GCA_026401115.1. Lineage (NCBI taxonomy): Eukaryota > Viridiplantae > Chlorophyta > Chlorodendrophyceae > Chlorodendrales > Chlorodendraceae > Tetraselmis > Tetraselmis chui. The sequence goes on from JAPMLY010001653.1 coordinate 49,080, forward strand.
TAGTCTTTGTGATGCTCTGGGTTATGGTATTAAGCAGTATCGTTGTTATGGTGAAGTAGACATTTGCTGCATAAAGTTGTTCAGTATGATGTAAGCTCTGTTTTCGGACATCATTCTTTATGTGGACGGCGCTGGCGTTGTTGCATGCCTTCCTTTTTGTGAGAGAACTCTCACACCATACTTCATTCCAAAATTCCCCCGACATCTCCTACTTCCGCTCCCACCCCTCCCCCTTGCCCAACATCGCTACCACCATACAAATCTCCCTCACCACAGAAATGTACTGCACTCAAACACACATTTCTCCGCCGCGGCTTACACATCTACGCCACAAGCACACTCACCATCCACCCCCACCACTACTCCACCTTCGGTAGGGCCCGTCTCTTGGACCCCATCTTCACCACCACTCCCCCCCCCCTACTCCACATCTCTAAACGCAAAACCCTTTACCGTAACCCTCCCACCCTCCTCCAATGGACTCAACACCTCCTCGACATCGACACCTTTAACAAGTGGAAGCTCGAGACCTCCGACAGCTCGCCGATGGACGCCGACGACGACACTACGTTCGACATCGACTCCCTTCCCGACATCTAACTTTCCTCCAACCCCCCTCACCCTACCCCGACCCAAACACCCACCCGCAACCCCTCACGGAAGCGCCGCTCCACCTCCCCGGAACCAATCGTCACTCACGACTCCACCGCCACCCCTTCTCATTCACCCCCAAACCCAACACCACCGCCGCCAATCCAGCCAACCTCCCTAATATCACCGAAGACTCCGCCGGCCCCATGGACTCCTCCTCCACCCAAACACACACCCCAACCCCGAACCCCCGTGCAAACGAACCTTCCACACCCCACCGAACCCCCCCCCTTCACCCACACCCACCCCCAGCACCGCCACCCCCCCAAACCCACCCACCCCTCTCCCACACGACCCCGTCCTCAAACACATGGACACCACCCCCATCTCCCGGCCCCCGACCGACCCCGCCCTCAAACCCGCCCCTCCGGTTGGCATCAACAAGTAAACCCGCCCACACCACAACAAAACATCCCCCTCCACACCCTCCCGCCAACCCCCTCGGCCCGCCAAACAACCCCCCGCCGGCCCCCTCAACCCATCCCAACCCCCCCCCATCCTCGACTCCCACCCTCTCTCCCCACCCAGTTTCCTCTGTCCCTCCCTCCCCCTTGCCCCTTCCCTCACACTCCCAGCCCAACTTTGATTCCGACCTTGAAGACCTGCTTCATGACCTCCCTGCCGAGTCCGACCCCTCCTCCACGACCCTTGGACCCTCCGATCCCTCCCAACCGAACCCCAAGGCTCCACCGGCCAACACGGCCGCACCTCGTCCCTAACCATACAATAGATGGGCCATACGACCCGGAGGCTAGAACCCCCCCCCCCCCCCCCCGTAATCACTACTTGACATCCGGCGGCACATTCCAACTGCAGTACATCCGGCCGCGCTTCCGGCTCACTTCAACCTCCTAACCTGCACCATCAAATTACACAACTATCTCTTCGACTTAAACATATTCAATGAATATGGCCTCTTAACCCCCTTGGCAACCTCGATTCCTCCTCGGTGCTTTCCTTCCAGTGGGGACGTTAACAAGAACTAACCAACCTGAACTCCATTGCTACACCCCTCGCTAAATTACACTCCACCCCCTCAGCCTCCTACACCATAATCACCAACAATAAAGTCGATAATTTCCACAACCACAGTATATACCCCAGCCAATGGAATAACCTCGCCAACATAGGCTCACCCCCTCACCTTGGCACACCCCATCACTCTTTGCTCATTCTCACCTAGAAACACTCCCACTTTGGACTTCTCCACCTCTCCCACGCCTCGGCTACCTAGATCGATTCCCTCCACCACCCTCCCCACCCACACTACTCATACGCTCCCTCTCACTCCTCGCCTCATGGAACGCCACCTCTCCGCCACCGACTAGAGCCCTCCGCATCCTCAACCCCCACGCCAAAGAGACACACACCACGCATAGTCGTGCGGAACCCACGTTCTCCTCCACACATACTTCATACTCACAGCACCCCCCAACTATGCGTACGACCCCCCTCCCTTCGACCCCCGCCAAACATTCTACTCACTACACTTACTTTTTTGACACCACACGTTCCGCTCCACCCCCCTATAAATCGGGCGTTCCCAACTCCTGACCGCCCTTCACCCCCAAAGCCCCTCCCCCCCAACTCATTCAAACCCCCATCCGCCCTTCCATGCAGACCCACCCTCACCCACGCCCCTCCTCCCACCAGTCACCTCCCACGGACCCCCACCAACCCCCACAAGAGACCCCACGCTCAATCCACCCCACCCCCCCGCTCACTCCCCTACACATGTCCTCCTCCACCATATCGCTCAACCCCTCGACCTCATCAACATCAACACCCGGGGCCTACACACATCCATAATGGATGTCGAACATCTCGCAACCACCCACCAACCGGGCGTCCTAATCCTCACCGAAACCAACCACACGAGACAGAAATCACGCTGGCGCGTAGTCGCCCTCCCCCAATACCTCCTAAAGAGCGCCCGTCCAGACCAATCACATGTGTCCCAACCCCACGAAGGCGTCCTCTTCGGTGTTCAAGAATCGTCCTTCCACTCCGCCATTGTCTTACCCCCGCCCCCCTACCTTGCCCCCCACATTACGGGCCTATCCCTCTTCCCTCACACCGGCACCCCGTACCTTTGATCGGGGTATACATGCCCTAGCTCCACATCACACAACTAACCCACTTGTACACAGAAGTTGCAGCATGGGGCCTCAAACTCGTGGATGACCACCCGACACACCGCGTCTTTTGGGGAGGGGACTTCCAATCGACAACACACCAAGGTACCGGACACCCGCCCTCACCTCCCTTCTCGATTCCCACCTTCTACCACTCCACCCCCCATTCCCACGTCCCCTCGCAACGGGAGATGCGTAGACCATTGGCTCTCCACTACCCCCTCAACCCGTACCCTCCCATGCAACATCTCGGTCTTCCCTCCCCTACACACTTTACCGACCACTCGGCCATTCACCTCTGTCCTACCCCCCTTCTCCCGCATCGCTAGACCCGCCCCTCGCCCGACACACCCTCCCACAAACCACACTCAACCCGCAAATACACATTCACACTCCCCCTAACACAACACCACCTAGAAGCATATCAATACAGCACACCCGACCTCGTCAACCAAACCGCCTCACTACATGCCGCCATTCTCAACACGCCTCCATCCACCGCCTCCACTAACGACCTCGACACTCTCGCCTCGCAAGTCACTACCCTCCTCTCCAACCATTTCAAAATTGAGGGGGCAATAAAGGAATGCTTACACCACTGAGTTACACTGCATGCCATCTCACATTCAGCAAGTGCCTAGCACTTGCCTATCACAGGACACGCACTCACGTTGTGGTGAGCACACGCCAACGAATATTCTGAGCCTTTAGATGATATCTAACGCTCAGCAATTTTCCGCTATAAGTGACATAATTTACCCTATTGCTGATTGGCTAATCGTCTTATAGTGCTGAGTCACGGCCGTACTATCGCGATATTTCTTGACCATCATTGTTGTGTAGCAACTTGATTACCACACAAAACTATGTCTCGCAACACTCCCCCTTGCTACGCAGGCAATCCCATGATGGTATTGCACAACTTGCCATGCCTTGCACGCACTAATGGCTTGGTTAGCGCATCAGCAAGCATGTTCTCCGTCGCACAATACTGCACCTCGATGTCTCCGCTCTCCACTTTCTCCCGACAGAAGTGGTACCTCACGTCCATGTGCTTGCTGCGTCCGGTCGTCATGCTATTACGGCTGAGTGCAATACAACTTTGATTGTCCTCGTGAATGGTGATGGGAGACCCCGCGTCTTGGTGAAACTTGTGGAGCAGTTATTTAAAAAACATCGCATCCATATGCTCTGCCGCATCCGCTGTCGAGAACACCACAGTTTGTTGCCGCTGACTTTTCCAACTCACCGCTGCACCGTTGAGCATTACCACATAACTCGTGCGAAAGCGCCGCTTGCCAATATCACTTGCGTGGTCGGAATCTGACCAATCTACCACCTTTGATAAAGGTGCGCCACCGTACATAAACACCGAATCTGCGGTTCCCTTGAGGTAGCGAAGCACCCTCTTGGCCTGCTTATAATGTGACTGAGAGGGGTCGGACATGTACCTACTAAGGTGGCTAACAGCCATGGTGATGTCGGGCCGTGTGCGTACGGGTACGGAAGCTACCGATCAAGCTTTGGTACGGCACTCAACCGGGAGGCAGCTTTGATGTCGACGTCTCCACACAATTGCTTAATGCATCGACCGTCATAGGTGAGCCCACTGGCTTGCAGTCCATCATGTTGAAGCGCTCCAGCATATCTAAGACGTATTTTTGCTGTCCAATCTTAGTGACGCGGTTGCTACGATAACGCTTGATTGTCATGCCAAGCAACCAAGACACTGGCCGAGGTCTTGCACGTTGAATTTTTCGCCGAAAGCCGACTTGAACCCAACGATGAAGCTACCCGCTGGTCCGACGATGATGCTGTCGTCCACGTACAACGCCAAGACATAAAACAAAGTCAAAGTTGAGGGGGCGATAAGGAATGCTTACACTCGGTGAGTGACACTGCATGTCATCTCACCCTCAGCAAGTACCTAGCACTTGCCTATCACAAAACACGCACTCATCTTGTGGTGAGCACACGCCAACGTATGTTCTGAGCCTTTAGATGATATTTAACGCTCAGCAACTTGCCACCATCAGCAACCTAATCCTCTCTATTGTTGATTGACTTATCGTCTTATAGTGCTGAGTCACGGCCGTCCTATCACGATGCTACTCGACCATCATTGCTGTGTAGCAACTTAATTACCACACAAAACTATGTCTCGCAGCACTCCCCCTTGCTACGCAGGCAAACCCATGATGGCATTGCGCAACTTGTTGTGCCTTGCACTCACTAATGGCTTGGTAAGCACATCAGCAAGCATGTTCTCCGTCGCACAATATTGCACCTCGATGTCTCCGCTCTCCGCCGTCTCCCGACAAATGTGGTACCTCATGTCCATATGCTTGCTGAGACCGGTCGTCATGCTACTACGGCTGAGTGCAATAGAACTTTGATTGTCCTCGTGAATGGTGATGGGAGACCCGGAGTCTTGGTGAAACTTGTGAAGCAATTGCTTAAAAACATCGCCTCCTGAGTGGCCGCAGTCAGCGCCATATACTCTGCCTCCGCTGCCGACAGCGCCACAGTTTGTTGCCGCTGATTTTTCCAACTCACCGTTGTACCGTTGAGCATTACCACATAACTCGTGCGAGAGCGCCGCTTGCCAATGTCACTCGCGTAGTCAGAATCTGACCATCCTACCACCTTTGATGAAGGTGCGCCACCGTACATAAACACCGAATCTTCGGTCCCCTTGAGGTAGCGGAGCACCCGCTTGGCTTGCTTCCAACGTGACTGAGAGGGATCGGACATGTACCTACTAAGGTGGCTAACAGCCATGGTGATGTCGGGCCGTGTGCTGACGGAAGCGTACAACAAGCTACCGATCAAGCTTTGGTACGGCACTAGACCGGGAGGCAGCTTTGATGTCGACGTCTCCACACAGTTGCTCAGAGCATCAACCGCCATAGGTGAGCCCACTGGCTTGCAGTCCATCATGTTGAAGCGCTCCAACATATCTAAGACGTACTGCTGTTGTCCAATCCTGATGATGCGGTTGCCACGATCACGCTCGACTGTCATGCCAAGCAACCAAGACACTGGACCGAGGTCTTGCAAGTTGAATTTTTCGCTGAAAGCCGACTTGAACCAAACGATGAAGCTACCCGCTGGTCAGACGATGATGCTATCGTCCACGTACAACGCCAACACATAAAGCTCACCCTCCTTAATGAAGACGTAAATGCCGGGATCCACCTTGGATTGGCTGAAGCCATACTCCTCTAGCCATGCTGTGATTGTCTTATTCCAGTTCCTAGGAGCTTGCTTGAGGCCACACAATGATTTCTTCAACAAGCACACTCGCTCCTCTCCATTGATGTCGGTGTGACGGAACCCTTCCGGCTGCCTCATGTAGATTTCCTCCTCGATATTTGCCTCCAAGAATGCCGTCACCACATCGAGCTGCTCCACCTCCCAATCATTATAAGTAGCAACCGCAAGCAACGTTCGAATAGAAATCACCCTCGCTGTCGGAGCGAAGGTCTCGTGGTAGTCCACACCCTTCTCCTGAGTAAACCCACGAGCCAAAAGTCTTGCTTTGTACCTTGTTATATGCCCATTGGCATCGCGCTTCAGCTAGATCACCTACTTGGAATCTACGAGCTTGCGGCCGGCAGGACAAGGAACCACTGTCCAGGTTTCTCGAGATACAAGTGAGTCGTACTCGCTCTTGATAGCTGCCTCCCACTCCCCCGATCGGGGACTCCTCAGCGCTTGCTTGTATGACACATGCTCTTGAAGAGTCGGGCTGCTGGCTGACTTAGTAGCTGCGGCACTTCCCGCAGTCCATCCATCTCCTGAAGCGCCCGTTGAACGGAGAATATACCTTAGACTAGGTACGCATTGTTGTGGTGCGGCAGTGGATTGAAGATTATACCTTGGACGTGGAGTCTCCCCCGAATGCATGTCCCGTTCATCTTCCATCGACCCGGAATGTTGCAGCGACTCCCGTAGCGGCGACTCGCCCGAAGGTGTCTCCCGCTCTTCGCTACACATGGTGCGCGGGATGCTGTCCTCTTCATCATTATTGCATTGCTCCGCATTGATCTCCTCCATGGAGAGGACTGCAGCCTCATCTTACACCACGTTACGGCTACTAACCACCCGACGAGTAGCAGGATTGTACACCAACCACGCCATTGATTCGGAAGCGTAGCCCATAAAGACACCCTTCCAAGCGCGATCGTCAAGTTTGCGGCGTTGAGACTTGTCATCGTGGACATAGGCCGGACAGCCGAAGACCCGCATGGAGCTCAAATCACCTCGTCTACCGGTCGCCAAGGTGAAAGGTACACCGCCGGCTCCGCTACTATGCACACGATTGCGGACATGCACCGCAGCGGACATCGCTAGAGCCCAATACGATTTAGGCAGCGCGGCTTGCCGGATCATTGACTGCGCCATCGGGACCAGTGTCCCCCACTGCCGCTCGATCCGGCCATGTTGCCAATGCGCGTAAGGGGCAGTGTTCTCCACGGCGATGTTGAACTCATCCAAGAGGTTTCGGAAGGCAGCATCTAAGAACACCGTGTCATTTTCCACCCCAAGACGATGAACCGTGTGCCCAAGAGAACGGATGGTAGTCAACATGCGACGGAACGAGGCGGGAGCCTCATCCTTGGAGCGGACCGCATCATGCAGCATGAGACGGCTGCGAAAATCAACCGCACACAAGCTGTACCGCCGTTCTCCCAGGGATGGAACACTAATAGGACCGCAGAAGTAAAAGCCGAGGACCTCATAGACACCAACATTCTGGTCAGCCGGCTCACGAGAGATACGGCGGACGTACGACTTACACACAGCGCATGTCTCACAGAAGCCCAACTTCTCCGACGCAGAAAACGCCACACCCTCCACCTGAGTGGCCAAGAGCCCGTCCAATTGCGACTCGCCAAGGTGACCGAGTCGGGAATGCCACACCCGTTTTTACAATGGCGCAGTGGCGACCGAAGTGGTAGGATTCGACGAAGCAACCCGCGCCGGCAACCACACCAACAAATGCGCGCGCTCCAACGGAACCATCACGCCACCACCATGACCGGCATGAAGACGAAGGTGGTCCACGGGATCAATTAACACCACAGAATGATCTTGTCGCCGAACTTGGGTGCGGCTGAAAAGCCGATGGTAAGACCACGACGCGCGACGGGATAGCTCAGGAACGTGGAGCACATTCTTTAGCATGGCTGGAATCTCCTCTCCATCGTCAGCCTTCATAATGACGCGGACCGAGCCAACGCCAACAGCGCGGGCGCTGATACCCTTTACCGAAAGGCAGTCGGTGAGCGCTCGATACTTACATAAGTCACGGCGCACACTAGTCATGTGATGGCTAGCGCTGCTGATGGCCAACCGCATCCACGTTTCCCCATCGCGCTAGAACATGTGTCGAGCCTCAGAGAATGGCCTCGCAGGGGTGGCCGCCACGTCCATGACCGCCGAAAAAGCAACCGGGGAGTCCACCTGCGCAGAGATACCTCCGGTGTTGTTGTCCGGGCACTCGGACCTGCGATGGCCCTTCTTACCACAGCCATAGCAAGCACCACGAAAAATTCTCTCTCTTTGCCTTGCATTTGCCTATCACAGGACACGCACTCACCTTGTGGTGAGCACACGACAACGTATACTCTGAGCCTTTAGATAATATCTAACGCTCAGCAAATTGCCACCATCAGCAACCTACTCCTCTCTATTGTTGATTGACTTATCATCTTATAGTGCTGAGTCACGGCCGTACTATCACGATGCTTCTTGACCATCATTGTTGTGTAGCAACTTGATTACCAATAAAACTATATCTCGCGACACTCCCCCTCCTTGATGTCGAAGGGCTACACGGAAATGTCATCACCGGGAATCGAACCCGGCACCTCCGTGTCCGGAGCCGTACGCCGTAACCAAGTACCGCGCCGAAAAGTCGGTACCCAATGGGGATATATGAGATATATATACCCCCGTACTGCCCGAGCAACGGGCTCCCGCAGTACATCCACTATTGGCGAGATAGTAGGGCCAAGACTCCCCCGGAGTAGAACGTAAAAATGTGTCCATTTTCATGCCCACCACGGAGATCTCACAACAATCTACCTTGGATTGGGTGAAGCCATACTCCTCTAGCCATGCTGTGATTGTCTTATGTTAGTGCCTAGGAGCTTGCTTGAGGCCACACAATGATTTCTTCAACAAGCACACTCGCTCCTCTCCATTGATGTCGGTGTGACGAATCCTTTTGGCTGCCTCATGTAGATTTCCTCCTCGATATCGGCCTCCAAGAATGTCACCACATCAAGCTGCTCTACCTCCCGACCATTATAAGCAGCAAGCGCGAGCAGCGTCCGAAATGGAATCACCCTCGCTGTCGGAGCGAAGGTCTCGTGGTAGTCCACACCCTTCCCTTGAGTAAACCCGCGAGCCAAAAGTCTTGCTTTGTACCTTGTTATATGCCCATTGGCATCGCGCTTCAGCTAGAACACCTACTTGGAATCTACGAGCTTGCGGCCGGCAGGGCAAGGGGCCAATGGCCAGGTTTTTTGAGATGCAAGTAAGTCGTACTCGCTCTTGATAGCTGTCTTCCACTCCCTTGATTGGGGACTTCTCAGCGCTTGCTTTTTTACACATGCTCTTGAACAGTCGGGCTGCGGGTTGGCTTAATAGCTGCGGTTCCTCCCGCAGTCCATCCCTCTTCCGGAGCGCTCGTTGAACGGAGATTATACCTTGGACTAGGTACGCTTTGCTGTGGTGAGGCAATGGATCGAAGATTATACCTTGGACGTGGAGTCTCCCCCGAATGCATGTCCCGTTCGTCGTCTTTCGACCCGGAATGTTGCAGCGATTCCCGTAGCGGCGACTGAGTTTGAGCACGTCCAACGTGTCGGTGGGGGAGTGGTATTCGCTGCGCAGGCCCTTCACCAAGTACATGATGATACGCCGGTCGTGAGCGACGTCCCTAACTCGGGTAGGCTGTCGTTGCAGTCGAACTAACCGGTACAGGAATTGAATGCCGCTCTCGCCGTCCGTTTGCGGCGTCTCCAAGTCCTGCAATAGCTCTGTACACCGGTAAATACCATCGTCCTCATACTGATCGACTAACGCGGTCGATGCAGAGTGGCCGCAGGTCTTGACATCCTCGCTAACATTCTCGATAATGTAGAGATCATCCTCCGACAGCGCAAGAATCAATGTGGAGTTCATGTCGGCTTGTTGTTAAAAGGAAGCGGCACCATCCGACGACAAAGCCGGAGCCCAGTTTTGCATCAGGCCCAATGCACGGAAACGTTTCTTCCACAAATCAAAATCTCGTCTCTCCCCACTGAACTTCGGTTGTTTTATGGAGTCCATAGCACGTGCGTTGGATGCGCTCTCAAGAGCACCAGAAAATCAGGAAAATTGCCACCAAGAAAAGCACCAAGTACCGGTGAAGAGGCAGGCAGCACGGCTCAGAAAAGCGGACGACAAGGGCTGACCGAAGACGCAGATGTCCTCCCGGAGTCTATACAAGGCAATCAGAAACGAGTCTTAGAAGGTCGGTCAATTGACGTCGCACAATAGTGCTAGTACACTTGTGGTGAGATGCCTTTCCAAAATTCAGCCTGACCACTATAGGCTCTCACGAGAGAAGGAAAGTGGCAGGTAACAAGCTCCGGAAGCGAGTAGAATTACAGAAAGCGCCAAGCTAGAACAATGGAGAGCAAGTATTCTTCACGTCACACGGGGGATCAGGGGGTTGAAGCCGGCTCCAAGCGACACAAACAAGTCGCTACCAGCCGGGTATCGAAATAAAGCTACAAATTCAAGTAAGAGCCAACCTTTTTGTGAGCTAGCCGCACCTAACGTATCGTGCGACACCACAAAGGTCTGCCACTCTTCGAGAAGCAACCACTAGGTTCAAGTCAAGACAAATGACTCCAACAACTTACAGTTTGAGGGCCCTTAGCCTGTCAAAGTTGAGGGGGCGATAATTAATGCTTACACTCGGTGAGTGACATTGTATGTCATCTGACCCTCAGCAAGTGCCTAGCACTTGCCTATCACAGGACACGCACTCACCTTGTGGTGAGCACACGCCAACGTATATTCTGAGCCTTTAGATGATATCTAACGCTCAGCAAATTGCCACCATCAGCATCATAATCCTCTCTATTGCTGATTGGCTAATTATCTCATAGTGCTGAGTCACGGCCGTACTATCACGATGCTACTCGACCAACATTGCTGTGTAGCAACTTGATTACCACACAAAACTATGTCTCGCAACAAACCACAGGGACCACGCAGCCGCCGTCTTGCCCCTCGCCCTCCCCAAAAATCTCGGCCCTCAAACATCTCCAGACACCTCCTTGCTCTCTGAAAATTACCGCAAAATGATTCAAACCCTCCGTCGCTGCAGCACTAACCGCAGTACCTTTCCCCTCGCCCAATCTCTCCTTAATACTACGACCGACTATTTGAGTCCAGAAACTATCAAACATAGGTGCCACCACGGATAAATTGAAGAAAGTCAAATCCCGCGCTAGCACCGCATATGACGTTAACCCTAAATCTTACCACCGCCTCCTCGAATTAAAAGCGGCCTCCCCCATAACATTGCCGCCTTGATTATCCATAAAATAACTCGAACCGACGCAATAAGTGTAGCCACTCCCAATGACGTTATCCCAGCAATCCACTCACACTTTGACAACGAACTCACCCGCGCCACCCCACCCGAGCATCCCATCCCTTCGTGGGAACACCCCGATAATCCCGGCCCACATTCGCCATCGAATCCACCCATTCGCCATCGAACCCCGCGGGGACTCCTCCCTCACCCTCGCCGGCATGATAACCCGTGATACATTCGATAAAATGATCAACTCCCTAGGCACTAGCAAGGCCCCGGCCCAGACGGTATCCCTAACAAAATCATAAAGTTCCTTCCCCCTGCGACCCGCTCGGCCCTCTTCTTCCTCCTCTCTCTCATCGCCCACAAGGCCTATAATCCCCCCGAATGGTGCCACAGCAACACTTGCCTACTTCATAAAAAAGATAACCCGCCTTTCCTCGACAACTACCGCCCCATTGCCCTCGCGAACAATATATTCAAACTATGGAACGCATTAATCAAAGGCGCATGCACTAAATATGCAGAAATCCACGGTATCCTCAGCGACCAGCAAGACGGGTTCCGACATCAACGCAGCATACACGACGCTCTCGCCTCCATTATCACGATGATGGAGAATGCAAAAATCCACGGCAACAAAGACATCTACGTCATGTACGCGGACTTCAAAGTCGCCTTCAACGCCGCCGACCACCGCATCATCTTCAAACACATGGAACAACTCGGTATGCGCTCCACCTTCGTAGACACTTGTGAACAACTCTATGGTGTCTCCACCACATACTATACTGGTACGCTTTTATGTGGTCGGGTGTGAGGGGAAGTCGAAAGTTGAGTTTGCGCGTCGTGTGATGTGTGTGGGGGTGGGTATGGGGAGGGGGGATGTGCCATGAGGGAGAAAGGGGCGGGAATGACGAGGTGGATTGCAGAGTGGTCAGTAAAGTGGGAGGGGGAGGGGAATATCGAGGAAGAGGAAGGTGGGAGGGTGAGAGGTGAAGGGGGCGTGGTGAGCCAGTGGTCAAGGCAGCCTCCGCTGCGGGGGAGGGTAGGGATGGGGTTGTGGAGGGGTTGGAGGTGGGATTTGAGTAGGGAGGTGAGGGCAGGGTGACATGTACCTGTGGTGGTGGTCGATTGGAAGTCCCCTCCCCAGAGGGTGCGGTGTTGCGGGTGGTCGTCAGCTAGGCGGAGGCCCCATGCTGCAACTTCTGCATATAGGCGGGTCAGTTGGGGGGTGTGGAGCTGGGGCATGTAAGTACCTATAAGGAGGTAGGGGGTGCCTGAATGAGGGACGAGTTTTAGTCCAGCGGTATGGGGGATGAGGTGGGGGGGGCGGGGTTAGGACAGTAGCAGACTGGAATGAGGCTCTGCGGACTGCGAAGAGGACGCCTGCGTTGGGTAGGGGCACACGTGAGTATTGGGGTCGGGAGCTTTTGAGGTGGCATTGGGGGAGGGCTATGCGCCAGCGGAATTTGTGGGTGTCATGGTTGGTTTTGGTGAGGATGAGGACGTCGGGGCGGTGGGTGGTGGAGAGGTGTTCGACGTCCATAATGGAGGTGTGGAGGCCGCGGGTGTTGAGGGTGATGAGGTGTAGTGGTTGGGATGTGTGGTGTGGGAGGATGGGGGAGGGGAGGGAGGGGGTTGTGCTGGGAGGGTCGTCGGGGGGGGGCATTCGACGGGTGGAGGTTGGACGGGAGGGGGAAGGAGAGGAGAGGAGGGGGGGGGGAGGGGGTGGGGAGGGGAGGGGTGAGGAGCTGAGGGGGGGAGGGGGGTGTGGGGGGATGGAGGGCGTCGAGGAGGTGGGGGCGTCCCAGTGGGAGGGGGACGGAGCGGAAGGTGTAGTTCCATAGGAGAGTGTGGAGGGGAGTATACCGAGGACCGGGGGTCGAAGGAGGGGGGATTGTATGGTTGGTCCGGGGGGGCTGTGGTGATGAAGTAGGTGTGTAGGAGGGCGTGGGTTCCGCACGACCATGCTCCGTCGGAGTCGTTTTGGCGAGGCGGGTTGAGTGAGCGGAGGATTCTGACGGGAGGAGGGGGGGAGGAGTTCCAGGCGGAGAGGAGATTGAGAGAGCGGGCGAGGAGGTCGGACGGAGGGGGGTGGTAGAGAGAGTCAATCCAGGTAGCGCAGGAGTGAGTTAGGTGTAGGAGGCCGAAGTGAGAGTTTTGCCATGTGAGGACTAGGAGAGAGTGGTTAGGCGTACCCGGGCGGGGGGGGGAGCCCCGGTTAGAGAGGTTAGTCCAGTGGCAAGGGTATTGGGAGTTGTGGTGGTTTTTGTCGACTTCGTTATTAGTAGTAAGTGTATAGGAAGCGGTGGGAGTGGAGTGGAGTTTAGTTATTACTGTAGCAATGCAGTAGAGGTTGCAGAGGTCATGGTATCGCCCCCATTGGAAGGAGAGGGCCGCAGAGGAATCGAGGTAGCCGATGGGTGTAGGGAGTCCGTAGTCGAGGTTTGAGTCGAATAGGTAGTTATGTAAAGCTGTGCAACAGGTGCGGGGGGTAAAGTGAGCCGGGAGAGTTGATTGTAGCATGGTGTTTACATTGTGAAGTCGGATATCAAGCTGAGGTAAGAGGGGTTGGTTGTGGGGTCTAACCTCGGGGGTGTCATGGGGGGGACTAATGATGATATTCGGCTGGGGCGGCCGGGGGTGACCTGTGAGGGCTGTTGGTGCCGTGGGAGGGGGGGTTGGCAGCCGGGAGGGGACGGGTCTCCTCTAGGTCTTCCTCATGTAGGTCGTCGTAGTCTTCGAGGTCGTAGTCGTCGCCTTCCGGGGAAGAGGTGGGAAGGGGTAGGAGGGAGGGGTTGAGGGAGCAGTGGGGGGGAGGTGACGCCGGTGTGGGGCTCGGCGATGGGGAGTGTGAGGGGGCCTTGTGTGGGAGGGAGGGGTGTGGGGGGGCGCGTGGGGGGGGGATGGGGAGGTTTTCTTGCGGGAGGGGCGGGAGGGTTTGGCGATGCCGGCCAAGGGTGCGGGTTTGAGCGAGGGATCGGTGGGGGGACGAGTGTAGGGGGGGGAGTCCGCTTGATCGGGGATGGGGGAGGTGGGAGGATGTGGGGAGGGAAGTGGATTGGGATGTGGGGGGGGTAGAGCAGGTGTGGGGGTGGGGGTGGTGTAAGGCTGGGGGAGGAGTGTTGTGCTTTTGGGGGGAGGGGCAGGAGAGGAGGAGGAGTCCATGGGTTCTGAGGAGTCTTCAGTGATGACGGGTAGGAGGGTAGGGGCTGTGGCGGGGGCCGTAAGGAAGGGGGAGGGGTGGGCGTGGAAGGAGGAAGTGGAGGCGGGGGTGGTGGAGGATAGTTGGATGGCGGGGAGGGAGGTGAGGTCGAGTGGGAGCTCATCATCGGTGTGTGTTTGGAATTCCAATGGCTCGAGGAGCCACTGGTCGGAGATGTGGTTGGTGTGGAGGTGGTCGGACCACTGCATAAGAAGGGAGGGGGGGTTGCGGTAGAGGGTGAATTCTTTCGTTTGTGTGAGAGGGAGTGGGGAGGGGGTGGTGGTGAAGACATGGTCCGGGAGACGGGCCCTACCAAAGGATGAGTAGTGGTGGGGGTGGATGGTGAGGGTGCGGGTTGATTGTGTGATTGCGCCTCTGTGCGTGAAGGTATGGTTGATGGGGATAGTGACTGTGCCGTTGGTGGAGATGAGAATGAAATACATGTCTGTACTAAGAGATACTTGAATGCTGGTGGTGATGGTGGGGGAGGTGGAGGGGTGGGAGCGGAAGTAGGAGCCATCAGGACTTTTTTCAGTGATGTGGATGAAGAGAGGTTGAGGGGGTGGGGGGTAGGGGGGGTGGATGTTGGGGTGTGGTGGGTAGTGTATTCGTTTGCTGTTTGGTGTAATAGGGTGTGTAGCCAATGGGTGGGTGGAATGGAGCCATATGGGTTGATGCAAGGGAGAGAGAGTGAGTGTCGGGACTGGATGAGGACAGTGGTGAGGCAGGTTTCAGCCCAGGAGGTGCCTGGAACGTGGCCTGTGACTGGGGGGGTGTGATGGTGATGGTGTTTAAATGATGGCTGGGGGGTACATGTTCGTGAAGGGAATATGAAAGGATGTGTAGCGATACATGTCATGATTGTGAATGAATGAGGTTATTGGGCAGGTGGAGGATATTCACCCATAGGGAGGAGGGGTCGTCCTCGATCGGGGTGGGAACGTCCACTGGCAGGAGGGCGTCCGCGAACTGGAGGATGAATTGAGCTGGCTATGGAAGGTCCTCGAGTCTACATTGGGGGTGGGTCGAGGGGGCTGATCCAGCAGAGGTGAGTGCGTGCGCGAGGCTGGAGGTGAGGAGGTCCTGCAAGAGTACGACGGTTTCTTGGCCGGAGATACCAGTGAACAGGGGGGAGCGGATTTTCACGCGCCGGCCTGAGACCGCAGGGGCAGAGGCGTCTCGTAGGAATTGGATTTTCTGCTGTCGTAGTTTTGTCAGGAGAGTGGGGGAAGAGGTTGTGAAGGGGGGTGCTGGACCGTCCGAGTGGAGTTCACGCTGGCGTGAAGCCAGCTGGTACAGGAGGCCGACCGCAACACAGGAGGTGGGAAGAACAAGGCGTATTTCCTAATTGATATTGAAATTGTTTACAACATGTACCGTATGCGCCGGTTTTTCACCAAAAGCCGGATGCGTCGGCTGCTGTCTCTGGGCCCTCCCAACTATGCCATACAGGGAACTTACAAGTCAGGGCTAGACCGTTAACCACCTAATCCAACCTCTCCAAGGGTGTTCGGGGGTTTTACTCCCCCCCGGGGAGGGTGCAATTAGAGGCGAAGGTTGTGTGCATTCAGGGTCGTGCGAGGGGGCAATGTGCGGATGCGATATGCGTAGGAGGTGATGCAGCCATTGGACAGTATGCGTATGGAGTTGTGCAAGAATGCGAGATGTGTCGAGATGTGCTTTGGAGACGAGTTTATCTGGAGGGTCGGTGCGGGCGGTGAGAAGGGAGGTGAGACTCGTGATGGTGGAGGAGTGCGGTGTACCTGTGCGGCTCATGACTATGGGGAGGATGTCGACCACTGTGCCTGGCCAGTGGTTTCTGATGGCGTTCGCAAGGGGTGTGTATTTGTCACGTATGAGGTCGGCTGTGTGGGAGAGGTTGTTGTCTGTGCAGTACTTCCATTCCCCTATCTGAATCTTTTTTATGGACGCGTAGCGACGGCGACCGTTGGAGTGACCAACGAATCGGGGTTCGAGGATGCGGATGAAGTCAGGTTTGTGTGCAGGGGGACGAAGCAGGGGGGGGAGAATCTCAGGGGGGAGGACGGCGGGGCATGAGGTGAGGGAGTCAGGCGAGAGACCTTCGTCAGCAGCAACAAGTCGGGTGGGCATGTGGGTGGGGTGAGGTGGGTGGCAGTCAAGTGGAGTGAGGGCAGGGGTGGGGGAAGCAAACGATTTTATGGGTTTGTTACCGAAGTCTGCGGTGATGGTTTCCCAACGTCCTCCGTTGTGGCGTTCCAGTAGGGAGAGTAGGAGTTGCAGAGCGCTGTTGTGTCGGTCCTGTCTTAGACCAGACATAGAGGGGCAGTTACCGGCCATGTGGCCGTTGCTGGTGAATTGACCACATAGGGGGCAGCGCAGGGTGGGGTTGTGAGTAAGTAGGCGGGTGTTGTGGACGCCCCACATGAATTCTTGTTTGTGTGTGAACTGGATGTTTGTGAGGGTTGAGTGTTTTTTGTGGTAAGAAAAATCGGCGCCGTCCTTCGCGGCGCGGGCGAGGAGGGCTCCGTGTTTGGTTGTTTGCGAGAGAGGAGTGTGTGTGTGTTTTGTGCTGTAGGTGTGTGCGTCGGATTTGAGGTTGGTGTATCTGTAGGGTATGGGGTCCCCTAGGGTTTGTGGGAGGAGGGTGTATGGCCATGTCCAGTGGCCTATTGTGACTTCAGAACCTGTGGTGTATAAAGTGTCGGGTGGGTGACCATCCGCGACTTGGTTTGCGAGTGTGTCTGCGAGGTCGTTGCCTAGGGAATGGTTGTGGGCTTTGATTTTGCCGAGGTGTGTACGGATGCCTGCTTCGCAGCGGGTTTTAAGGGTGTGTGTGATAGATGAGAGGGTGTCGCGATGAATGTTGTGGCGGTAAGCGGAAGGGCAGTTTAAGTAGCCTTGTATGAGGCGGAGGGAGCACGCACTGTCTGTGAGGAGGTGGGTGCGGCCAAATTGGAGGCCTACATCTATGCCAGCTAATTCAGCCCGATTTATTGTATGGGAGGGAGGGGTAGAGGTCACCAGGATTTTGACTTTGGTGTCCGAGGCGGGGTGGGTAGCTGCTGCTCCGAGGGGGGTCGAGCTGCCTTTTTTCGAGCCGTCTGTGTATACAAAGTCCTGCCAGTTCCAAGCAAGGGTGCCTCTGGTGGGGGGGTACGTTAGATGTACGCGGTCTGGGAGGGGGTATGTGAGGGGGTGAGTTGGGTTTGGGGGGCGGTGGTATATACCTGCTGAGTGGGGTGAGTAGGTGACAATGAGGTGTGGAGGAGGGGGGGTGATGATGGGGTTGGGGAGGTGAGTGTCGTAGATAGATTCGAGAGTGTTGTGAAGTGCGGTCATGGCTGTGGGTGATGGGAGGGTGGAGAGTGCGAGGGGGTTGGCGACGAGGTATATGTCGACCATCCATCGTGTGCCGAATGGGGTGGGGGTGGGGTTGCCAGTGTGTTGGTCGGGGGGTAGGAATGTGTTTGCGTCATTGGGGAGGGTGTAAAGGTGGTGGGTGTATGGGGAGTTGATGTATTTGGAGTGGCGATAGGGTGTGTGTTCCCATCGGGGGAGGATGAGGATGGTTGCGCTGGGTGTGTGAGGGGCTGTGAGGTGTGCGCTGGTGATTGCGTGTTCCATGGCTCGTCTCATGCATTCGTGGTCGTATTCGGGGTTGGCTATGCTGGTGCCTTGCCAGGTGTGCGGGGCATTGCTACCGCTGGATGAGAAGACTATATCTTCGGGATAGAGGGAGTGGTATGTGTGGGAGTGAAGGGATTTATTGAGGGGGTCGGAGTAGAGTTCTGTCTGGATGCGGAATGTGTGACGGAGGGCTGTGAGGAGGTCTTCTCTAGTGGCCCATCTATTTCGGGTTGTGGTGGCCGGTGTGGGTGAGTGGATTTCTGAGCGGGAACCTAGACGGGTGAGGAGGTGATAGACCTCCTCTTCGAACGTATGCTGCGAGAGGTCGGGGCGAAAGAGTTGGTAGAGGTGGCGGACGCGGGGGCCGTTAAGGGTGGTGACCGCGCGGCCGTCGGGAGTGCAGAGTATGGTGGTGTCGTGGAGTGATGGGTGTGCGTGGATAGCGAATTTACTGGTAGGGAGCATGTCGAGGTCGGGGTTGATGGGGTCATGGTTGAATGTGATAAGTGGGTGTGACCACGGAGGGGGTCCGGGTTTTGGCAAAATGGGTGCGGTGGAGGGGACATAGCCGGAGTTAAATGCGGTAAGGGCGGTGGGGCCGGAGGGGGTCTCACTGATGGTGTCGTGGAGTTGTAGGCCGTATTTCCTAAAAGCCCGAACGGAGCTCGGAAGGCAATGGTGTGGTGTCGTCGCATTTAGGGACTGTCGGGTGGTGGGTGCGGGTGGAGTTCGCAGTCCATCGTGTGTGATGGGCGAGTTCCCGAAAAATTATATTTTTAATACGAGGGGGGAGATCGGCGAGGCTGCGGATACTGTCGAGGAGCCATCGGCGGGCCACAGTGCAGGCCGACGCGATCGGATCGGGGTGTGATGGGTCCGGCAGGAAGACGCCGTGAATCCAAACACGAGCAAGGTGGGAGTGGCCGGTCGAGTACTGGCATGTGAGGAGGGTGGAGTCGATCATGCGGGTGGAGAAGTCGTCGGCCCTGCCAAGGTCCTTGGTTGACCGGGGGGCATCTGGACCATGGAGGTCTGCACGCCACGATGAGTAGGGGAGGGGTCCAGGGCCGTTCCCAGGTTCTGACGGACATGGGACAATTGAGGGACGGTGAGGAGCGGGGTCAGCGGGTGGCCCACGAGTTGGTTTCGGGGATTGCAGAGGTACGCGTAGCGCTCGCGGTCCTGGGGGTCCCGCAGAAGCGCCTCCCTGTAGGTGGGGGGGGGGATAGGGGTCGAGGACATATCGTTCGAGCCTGATTCCGATTTGGGAAGATAAACCGGGAGGTTAGTTGAGGATTTTCGAGTGGGTTTCCGAGTGGGTTGCGTGTGTTGGCGGCACACGGCCAGGCCCGATGGGACCTGGATTTGTTGAGAGTCGGCGGCGGACAGGGACGTCCGGACGCTCGGAGGGGCGCGGTGTGGCGCGCCGCTGTCCGGGGTGGCTTTTTATAAGCGAATGGTGTGATTGATCTTTCGTAGTACTATGGCGGGTACATGTTCGGATTTCGAAGTGGGTGGCGCGAGAGCTGTCGGGGAGATGAAATTCAAATCCCTGAAAGCTGCGCCTTTGAGTGTGTACCGTCTGGTGCCGCTACGGATCCACTGACCTTGGTGAGCTAGGCTCGGGTGGGGAGAGGTGGATGGTGCACGTTGTTCAACGGCCATGTCCACCAGTCTGTCACTCATTGGGAGGCCATGCCCGGAGCGCAGACGGTCGGCGTTACTTGTTCATGCTACCGACCCATCCCCGTTATGTGGTTCAGTAGCACTTTCGTAGTACTTTGGATCTTTTTACTGTCTTTAGTGACGGTAGGATGTCTTCCTTTGCAGAACGTAGTGTCTAGCGCGTATCCATATTGAATTTCATGAAGTATACCGTCACTTACTTGTAAATGAGACATGGAGGACAAAAAAATGTGAATGTCTTTTAAGTCTTTGTCGAGTAATTTTTGTTTGGCGGTTGCTATTGTAAGATGAAGCTCGGGGCGTTGGGAAAGGGCGCCAGCTTCGTTGGATGTCCCTTTGCGGTGAAGCACTTCCATAATAGGTTCGTCTATGCGTAGGTTGATGGCTGGGTACGGGGACTCTCCCCGGGGGGGGGTAAAACCTCCGAACACACTTGGAGAGGTTGGATTAAGGTGGTTAACGGTCTAGCCCTGACTTGTAAGTTTCATGTATGGCATAGTTGGGAGGGCCCAGAGACAACAACCGGCGCATACGGTCTTTGGTGAAAACCGGCGCATACATTACATGTTGTAAACAATTTAAATTTCAATTGGGTACGGGGATATGTCGATGAGCCAAATAGCGTGACGTCGACCTAATGATTCTTGATTTGGTAGGTGGCGGAGTGTGGCATGGTCGCTATGTAATGATAGTTATCTTGGCGTTGCCTTTGACGTAACAACGCCATTCTTCTAAAGCACAAACCACGCCTAGAAGTTTTTAATCGTAAGTGGGGTAATTTGTGTGAGCCGGTGGAAGGACTTAAGCGAAATATGCGCAAGGGCGTAAGTTAACCGTTAGTAGATCTTTTTGGAGTAGAACATCACCAAGAGCAAACTTGCTAGCGTCGGTGCTAATTATGAATTCAGCGTCAAGAAATGTGCGAGGGTTCATAAAAACAAGAGATGAGCAGAGAGATTGTTTGAGGGCGTTAAAAGCGACTTCTTCGCGTGTGGTCCGCATTGGAACTTAGAGCTTTTACGACAATTGTTACATAGTGGGACGGCCATCATATGTGAGTAACGGTGAACATAGGGTCTATAGAAGTTACAAAAACCGAGAAAGCGTTGGATTTCTAGAACCGTTTTAGGGCGTTGCCATTCGGAGAAAACTTTGATTTTATTGTTGGAAGGGCGTTGTCCATTGTTACTATCCATATGACCGAGATATTCGAGTTCGTTTCGAGCAACTTTTTTCTAGTCGTAAGCGTATGTCATGGGATGCATAGAGGGAAAGAGTAATGTCAAGGTGTCGCATGTGATCTACAAGTGAGTTACTAAAAACAAATATGTCGTCGAGGTAGTTTTATAAAAGCACGTAGAATGATGTTTGTATGTTTAGTGTATGTATGCGGGTTTAGAAAGTCACAAGGCGTTGGTAAGAGCACGGAGCATAGGTAAGTCCGAAGGGCATAACGAGCCATTCGAGCTGACCGTATTGCGTTTTAATCGCGGTTTTGTTTGTGTCCTCTGGGTTAATACGCAATTGGTGGCATCCGAGGGCAAGGACAAGGGCCGAGAAAACTTGTGCGCCATAAAGCATTAAGCCTCCGCATCAAACATCGATGTACTCATAGGATCATGATGCGTCTGCCGCATCATCCGCATCAATGCGTCCATGAATTAGTGCCCCATTTTAAGGCTAGGGATCAAGTGAATTTTGTCGATGTTGATGGTAATGATATTTTGCAACGTCGATGTTGATGGTATTGATATTTTGGATTGTCGATCTTGATGGCGTTGATAGTTTGAGATGCGGACATCGATGGCAATTCAAGCCGATATCATCGCCGATGAATCGATGTTTGGGACGATATATCGATACATCGTGCTTAAATAATCAATATTTTGCAATTGTTTTGATAATTGATGGCATTGATGCGAGCACTACTGCCATCGTGTCGATGTCGATGTCGCAACCTATCACATCGATGGCACTATCACATGGTGATGATGATACTCTCGACGATGCATCGATGGCTGATCCCTAGCCTTACCCCATTTAATCAATGCGTCCACGAATTAGTGCCCCATTTAATCAATGTATCCACGAATTAGTGCCCCATTTAATCAATGCATCCATGAATTAGTACCCCATTTAATCAATGCATCCATGAATTATTGTCCCATTTAATCAATGCGTCCAAGAATTAGTGCCCCATTTAATCAATGCGTCCATGAATTAGTGCCCTATGTAATCAATGCGTCCATGAATTAGTGCCACATATAATCAATGCACAACGAATTACCTGTACATTTACGGAACATACCGCCCGCATCGATGCATCTTGCATTTCATATTTTTCTGGTATTGCCACGCTACATTTGTTTCCAATACGACAATGTACATGTACGTGGTACGGAGACGGCTATGAAGAAATGAAATTGACGACGACATTTTTTAAATATTGACTCCTGTCGTACTACGGGTAGATGTCACCAGGGACTGGATCCGCCATTTTTTTGTTGGGTTCGGATCCATGAGTACTTGATTTTTTTGGATCCGGAACTAGTGAGTACCTCTAAAAAAGGGATCCGGATCCCGCGATTACCTGTGATTCTAGGGTTCGGACCCCGCGATTACCTGTGATTCTAGGGTTCGGACCCCGCGATTACCTACTGAACCTAGGGTTCGGACCCCGCGATTACCTGTGATTCTAGGGTTCGGACCCCGCGATTACCTGTGATTCTAGGGTCCGGATCCCGCGATTACCTGTGATTTTAGGGTCCGGATCCAGCGATTACCTGTGATTCTAGGGTTCGGATCCAGCGAGTACCTGTGTTTTTGATTCCGGAACCGAGTACATGAGTACTTCTAAATTTTTTGGTTCCGTTGGATTCGTTGGGTTCGCGATTCCAACAAGTACTCGAAGTACTCATGCAAATTGATACAAATTGCGCATTTTGGGGGAAGTTTATACTGCAAATTGAATTTTTAACATCTCTACTAGTTCTATGCGCCTGCTTATGCTTGGATCCCATACAGTAGATACGTACAATTCACTTCCCATACTTTCTGCCCGCTGCAAACATATTTAGTACTTTACAGTCTATCCCATACAATTTAGCAAAGCTTTTGATCCCTCCGGCAAGTGCCACAAGCAATGTATGTGAGTTTATAGCCCTCCGGCTCAAAAAAGACACTTGCCATCACAGGGAAACATGTTCCGATGCAGTACCATTTTTCACATATAATGTGACAAGTAATGCCAAATGGTATATCGCATGGCCAGTGCGAGTCCACCAAATGAACATTAAATGCACAAAATATGGATGAAAACAGGTTTAAGACACCCATTTCTTACAGTTTATATAGACTTGTGACAACCATATTCCTCGCGCATACATAATTCAACAATTACATGAGACTAACAAGGCATCCTCTAGGCTATCTTCCTTGGTGTTCTTCTTGAACGCGTCATGCATTCGCCCCGCTTTGTTGAACAAACGCTCGCATGCAGCAGAGGTAGCATGCATAGATAAGTACTGCCGCGCCATTAAAGCCAAGTCGGGGTACAGAGCTGCATGTGTTTTCCACCATGTCAACACACAAATGTCCTTGTCCGTTTCTTGGGGCAGCTCAAGGTAACGCTCTAAGTCATCTTTTTCCACGTGCTTGGCTATAGAGGGCGTCACACGCCCATTCAAATCCCCGGAAAGGAATGCAGTGAAAGACTTACTCTTCGACGACATCAATTGCTTGCCAAGCTCTGCAGCATTCATGCTTGGATAAGCACCGCCTTCTGCTCGCTCTCTTCCGGCTCTGTGCGCCACTGCTCTCCAAATTCCCTTCTTGCAGCCGCCAAAATTGTAGGCGCAAAGTCGGGACGAATGCCATTGAAGTCCAGATTCTTAAACCTGCACAATTCACATTTTTAGTTAACATAGCAAATGCACAAGTAAATTTGCATACACACACACACACACACACACACACACACACACACACACACACACACAGGAACACGTAGAGAGCATACAAAATAGGTACACAAACGAACACCACACACACATACACACACATTCAGAAGCAGATGCACATACAAGCCAACACACACACAAGCAGATAAACACAAACACATCCATAAGACACACACATGCATAAGACAAACACACACACAAACATAAACACACATGCATAAGTACATGCGCATACAAGCACGCACACACACACACACACACACACACAAGCACTCAATACAAATATGCATAAGCATATACACGCAAACACACACACACACACACACACACACACACACACACACACACACACACACACACACAAGGACGCTCAGATACAATCACATCTATTTATCAACATTCAATATTTTTATCAGGTATATAATAGAAACACATGTGCAAAATTTAAACACATGCACACACAACTGTTACAAGGTACTCACCGAATGTCCAGCAATGTCGCAATCCCTATCTTGATGTAATCGTTCTCCCTTATGTTCGTGAAAAAACGCTCAATGATTCCGGCCCGCAGACTCTCCCTTGCCTCCGCCATATGAGGCTCCATGTCCTTCGCTTCGATGGTGTACAAGTCCACATCATCCCTCCGCTCATCTTGCAGTGAAACGGGCCTGTGTGACGACAGCTGCTTTAACAGAGTGCCTAACATAGGGTAAACAAGTGATATGGTTACATAGTCCCCCTGCAGCAAATTCACAACTTGAGCCACTTGCCACAGCACAGTGCAACAATATGCTTAACGACAAAGTAACCTTTTATGTGGGAAAGCAAAGAACAGAAAAGCATCACAGAACAGCGATAATATAGTGTCGACAAGCTCAACTGCAACGCTATTAATATGGCTTTGATAGAGCACATAAACAGAGACATAAATGTGCGGGCGGAGGCGGGGAGTGGGCGCCATGCGGCGCTACCGAACCGCGCAGTGCAACAATATGCTCAACGACAAAGTAACCTTTTACGTGGGAAAGCAAAGAACAGAAAAGCATCACAGAACAACGATAACAAAGTGTCGACAAGCTCAACTGCAACGCTATTAATATGGCTTTGATAGAGCACATAAAGAGAGACATAAATGTGCGGGCGGAGGCGGGGAGTGGGCGCCATGCGGCGCTACCGAACAGCGCAGTGCAACAATATGCTTACCGACAAAGTAACCTTTTACGTCGGAAAGCAAAGAACAAAAAAGCATCACAGAACAGCGATAACAAAGTGTCGACAAGCTCAACTGCAACGCTATTACTATGGCTTCGATAGAGCATAAACAAACATAAATATGCGGGCGGAGGCGGGGAGGGGGCGCCATGCGGCGCTACCGAACAGTATAGTGCGACAATATACTAAACGACAAAGTAACCTTTTACGTCGGAAAGCAAAGAATAGAAAAGCGTCACATAACAGCGATAACAAAGTGTCGACAAGCTCAACTGCAACGCTATTACTATGGCTTCGATAGAGCAAATAAACAGACATAAATGTGCGGGCGGAGGCGGGGAGGGGGCGCCATGCGGCGCTACCGAACATCACAACGCAGCTAACTCGGGGGTGAGGGCAAAGCGGAGGGGGGGGGGGGGAACTCTTGCTTACCTCTTCAACTTTCTCTTGCTCGTTGTGAAAGTCTTCCAGCAGGGTGGACCAATAGGCTTGACGCCTTGCGTTGAGCTCGGTTTTTGAAGTGGCGGCTAATTGTGATAGGACTGGGTGTGGACGGGCAGGTTATGGTGGATTTCAAGCGCGTACGCACCGTTTAAATAGCCCTTGGGTGGGCTACAATCGATTCAAGGCTGCGGAATGACAGCAATCAGGGCTATTGAACCAATCCTAGACATACACCTCAGCAGATTTGCATTGCCAAATACCTCCCTAAAAAACAGCGTGTCACTTCGGGCAACCACAGATTCGTGAGATACTCGGAATCGTGAGTACTGATTGGGTATCACGATTCCACATCGTTTTGCGAGGATGAGGTACTCGTGATTACCGCGGATCCATTAAAGTACGATGAATACCGGATCCAACGATTACTTACAATAACTGGTACCGGAACCAACGATTACTTACAATAACTGGTACCGGAGCCAACGATTACTTACAATAACTGGTACCGGAACCAACGATTACCTACTGAACCTAGGGTTCGGACCCCGCGATTACCTGTGATTCTAGGGTTCGGACCCCGCGATTACCTACTCAACCTTGGGTTCGGACCCCGCGATTACCTACTGAACCTAGGGTTCGGACCCCGCGATTACCTGTGATTCTAGGGTCCGGACCCCGCGATTACCTGTGATTCTAGGGTCCGGACCCACGAGACCAAGTCCGAACCCGAGTAGTCTCGTGGATTCGCGGCTCCTTAGGATCCGGATCCAGTCCCTGGATGTCACGCACATAGCGACATCTAGGACACGTGTTTACCGCCAAAATATCGGCGAAAAGGAATGGGAGTTGCCTCGACAAACGTGATCTGTCATCTGTGGTCGAGAAGCCTTGCCGTAACGTCCGCCATATCCATCAGAGAACGTGGACTCTGAAATGTCTTGCACACAATTGCTTGCGCCGTGCGATGTGAGCCAATTTCAAATGGACGGTCGATATTGAATGATATTTGATTCAAGATTGTTTGCGTGTCATCCGCGACTCCCAAAGTTCGTCCGCAAATGTACTAGCCTCGCCAATTTTATCATAATAAAAGCAAACGAACAACCATCCGTGCAAACCATTTTCACCCCGCGCCTCCCCCCCCCCCGCCAACAGTCCCTACCGGTCGTACCGCGGTTTGAAAAAGCTGCGACTGTGCTTTGGCATTGCCGCCACCGACATGATTTGCCTTCACGGCGGTCAGTGAAACTCCAAGCCGGACCCGAAGACATGGTGCGCACCCCTATAAACGGCCACTTCGATGCTCACGCTGCTAAGGCCTCCTACGTTTTTGAAGTTATGTTGTCTGAGTTTTTCCGTTTGGGGGGGGGGCGCAGTACGAAATAAGAAGGGAAGGTCTACCGACCGGGAACGGTACACTCGAGGATGCTCCCCACCTGCAAGATGCGGCGAGCCAAGCCGCCATACAAGCCCATCAGAATTGATACTCCTAAGCGGATGAGCACGGAAATATGGAAGATTTCGAGATGCAGCGGGCGATTTTGCTACCAATGCTCCTCCGCAGCCGTTGACTACCCTTCCGAAGTCCAACGCTCCAGTCGGCAACGGCGGGTCGCCATCCGGCGCTCCCATCATCGTCAACGCGTACGCGAGCGAGATAAAAGAGGTGACGCTACCCCGTATTCTACATGCTTTATCCCATTTTATACTTAATGACTATTAGACGGATAAAGGAGCAAGAGTCGCAGAGTGATAGTATTGCCACCATAACTTGTTGGCCTGCAACACCACCAACCTAATGTACCGTCGTTCTTGACTACTTAGCTCACGACGCTTAAAAATCACGGTGGGCGGCCACGTTCTGTGTTCATTTCCGCGTTTTGCCAATCCTTTCCATCGTCTTATTGTATTTATTCGCTGTCTATCCGACGCTCCGTGTCGTTTAATATTACACCCTCGTCCCCGTATACGTCTTGTCGCGTCGTGTGCGCCCGTCGAGATGGTCTGCGTGCTACTTTTATGCATAGGAGGGAAATCTAACAAGCGTCAAGCATGTAGCTAAGGTCGACACCTCGTATTAAGCCACAGCTCGCTGAGCATCGCAACCGACTTAACCATATGTGTACGAAGTGGTTAGCGAAGTCGAATAGGACGTTTTCTCTACCCGAAAGGGACACACCTCATATGTCATATGTCGCTGCACCTACCGTTAGCGGAGGCCGTTACTCTTGGCGGGGTGCCACAGTATAAAGGATGTGCATGCGTTGGCTATCGAATCACTGCCTATTATTGTGGCAACTTGTTTAGTCCCGCCATGAATCTGTTTCTGTTGTGAGATCCCCGTGGTTGGCACGATAATGGACACATCCGTACGTTGTACTCCGGGGGAGTCTTGGCCCTACTATCTCGCCAATAGTGGATGTACTGCGGGAGCCCGTTGCTCGGGCAGTACGGGGGTATATATATGAGATATATCCCCAACGGGTACCGACTTTTCGGCGCGGTACTTGGTTACGGCGTACGGCTCCGGACACGGAGGTGCCGGGTTCGATTCCCGGTGATGGCATTTCCGTGTAACCCTTCGACAGGTTATGGGCCCTCCGCGTATGACGCGGGTTGCTAGGGTTTGACCGGAGTTGACTGGATGGTATCCATTAGGGGGAGTTTTGTGAGATCCCGTGGTTGGCACGATAATGGACACATCCGTACGTTGTACTCCGGGGGAGTCTTGGCCCTACTATCTCGCCAATAGTGGATGTACTGCGGGAGCCCGTTGCTCGGGCAGTACGGGGGTATATATATGAGATATATCCCCATCGGGTACCGACTTTTCGGCGCGGTACTTGGTTACGGCGTACGGCTCCGGACACGGAGGTGCCGGGTTCGATTCCCGGTGATGGCATTTCCGTGTAACCCTTCGACAGTTTCCGGGACATTTTTTGTCTTTTGAACCATTTCTCATCTTGTGCAGGACTCAATTGCCTTCAATCAGAAGGAATGTTGTGTCGGGCCCTGCAAAGCAGCCGATATTTGGGGAGAAAGTAGCCCACTGGTAGGCGTGATGGGCTATTGGGTTGATAATTGTTTTGTGCTACATGAAAAACCGTTGATGAGCCTTCACCAAGGTAAGGCCACACAGAAATCATTTTTTTCAATTTAGTGCGGATTTAAATCATGTACATGCTGATTATACAAATAGCTGATAATCGTGCACTCGGCGCCCTTACTGATGGACAGATCGAAAGGACATTTATGTGCAGCTTTGGTATGCATATTGTGTGACGTCGATATTTAGCAACATGCACACACACACACACACACACACACACACACACACACACACACACACACACACACACTCGCGCAAGCACATAAACACACACACACACACACACACACACACACACACACACACACACACACACACACACACACACACACACACACACACACACACACACACACATTCAATTCTGATCGTGTGTATTTGAAATACATCACATTACCACCAACCATAACTACAGTATCCTCACCACCCCTTGCCCATCCAATACATCAATTACGCTCAACCGACTGATGTAAATTATTGACACCGCACTAATTTTGAAATGCGATTGCAACGCAGAGGACGAAGCTCGCGGGAACAAGTGTCTACGAAGGGTTCTCAAGAGGCGTCTCATGGTGTTTCAGAATTAAGCATAGCAAGTGTATTAGACTATTAGGGCAATTAATAGAGGATGTAAGCGAATGTGTCGTGGTTTGCCGCACTACAATATTCGGGGCGCATAATCTGCATAATTTTAGATTACATTTCACAACATGAACATGTACATGCATTTCTGAATATACACATGCATCCCATAATTATCCACACCTCTATCTTTATTGCACGCACACTCCGCCCATACTTATTGTCTCTTTTGCAAACAAAAGAATCTGGTTTATATTCCCGATGATCCCAATTGTGCAGCTAGTCGGCGGGTCACTCCGTTGCAGCCAAGACAACATTGAGAGGGTTAAACTCACAATCTGGAGAGGGTTATACTCGTGGGCGGGCCAGTCTAGGCGGCCGTTGTCAGGATGGGGAGGGAACAAAAATTGGTCCAAACTTTAACAAAGTTGTATGGGACGTCCCATACAATATCTGACTCACTTCAATTTTCTAGACAAACTCATGTAATTAAAAAATCCACCCATAATTAAAATTTTGTTAACATACCGATGCGCAGGATGCACCAATGCATTCGCCCCGCATCACCTGCATCAATGCGTCCATGAATTAGTGCTGAATGTAATCAATGCGTCCATGAATTAGTGTCCCATTTAATCAATGCATCCATGAACTAGTGCCCCATTTAATCAATGCAGCCATGAATTAGTGTCTCAATGCGTCCATGAATTAGTGCCCCATTTAATCAATGCGTCCATGAATTAGTGCCCTATATAATCAATGCGTCCATGAATTAGTGCCCCGTTTAATCAATGCGTCCATGAATTAGTGTCCCATTTAATCAATGCATCCATGAACTAGTGCCCCATTTAATCAATGCAGCCATGAATTAGTGCCCCATTTAATCAATGCGTCCATGAATTAGTGCCCTATACAATCGATGCGTCCATGAATTAGTGCCCATTTAATCAATGCGTCCATAAATTAGCAGTTGAATTGAGATTTTGATGCATCAATTTTTTGTGTATTGCAGTTGATGCTTGATCTTTAATTTTTTCGGGCGATGCGGAGGCTCATAAAGCATGTCGAGAAGCACATATGTATTGGGGACATGGAATTCGATCTTGCGTGTGTATTTATTGACTTGTCGGTAGTCCAATGCACGAACGAAGACCACCGATTGCTTTGCGAGCAAAAAGAACGGGGGCGGCGTAAGGTGAGTAGGACTCTGTAATAAATCCTTTATCGAGGAAGTCAATTAATTGTTTTTTAATTCGTCTAGTTCAGCGAGGGATAAACGATATATTTTACCGGGGGGTACTGTTTCGTCGGGCGTGAGTGGAATGTTGTGATCAAGTCTAGGGCGTAAAGGGGGAAGTGAGTCGAGCGGTTTACAAATGCTTTTATGTTCCGAAGGAGGGAGCGGATTTTATCAGTGTAGTCATCAGGCGACTGGTTGGTTGTTAGATATGCTAATTGAAATTGAAACGGTTTACAACATGTACCGTATGCGCCGGTCTACACCAAATACCGTATGCGCCGGTTGCTGTCTCTGGGCCCTCCCAACTATGCCATACCGGAAACTTACAAGTCAGGGCTAGACCGTTAACCACCTAAATCCAACCTCTCCAAGGGTGTTCGGGGGTTTTACTCCCCCCCGGGGAGGGTGTAATGCATGGTGAAGACGGTGTGCAATCAGGGACGTGCAAAGGTGCAGTTTGCCTAGGGCGCGGCGAGGGGTCGTGCGGGATTTGATGCGGTATACAAGTAGGAGATGGTGTAGTGAAATGAAATAATGAAATAAAATGAAATGAAATGAAATTGTTTACAACAATACCATTAAAAACCGGCTGCTATCTCTGGGGCCCCCCTTGTGCTCCGCCGAACTCGTCTTAGAAGCGTGAGGTAGACCGAGAACCACTCATCCCGACCTCTCCTATGGCAGTGACGATACCGTCTAAAACATACCCGTATCTAGGTATTTATTATTTTTTGATCAATACGTGATATTTTTGGATACAGGTATGAAATATAAAATGTCGCTAGTCTCCACGATACGCGGCATGCTCCAGCCGCTGCGGGGTCGCTGATCAGCAAGGCTGTTCAGCTTGAGCTCGTCGAGTCGAACCTGCCTGACCTCGGCTCCTGTGCGACTCCGGTCGTGCCGGAGCTAGGGGGAAAGGCAGGTGAAAACCCCCCCTCGCATAGGTCGTCGTCGGTCCCGCCTCGATCCGTGCTCAACCCCGCCCGAGGTATTAGATGCTCCTCCCGACGCAGCTCGCCACCTAGCCGAGTCTTCTCTCCTCCTTCGGGGGCTGAGAAGAGAAAATAACTAGGCTGCAGACGGTGTCCGACTGGCTCTTCTGCCCCCGAGCCAGATTTTCTTCTGACCACTGTCCTTTTTCCGTCTGTTTCCAACACCTATTTGATCGCGCGGTGGCCGTCCGTATCCTCCCCCGGTGGTTTACGTTGTTAGGGGGCCGCCTTTACGAGCAATGTGCAGTTACGATAACCCTAGGCACACTGCCTGAGGCAGCCTATCGATAACCGGGTGCCGACTAGGGAAGGGGTTGGAAGAACACAGGGATCGAGTCGCCGGTCCTTAAAAGATGGTGGGTACGGGAATTTTTTCAAAAACCCCCCGTACCGGGCTTTTCCGGAGGCGGGTGATCCTAAGGACCGCCGCCGCCAGACCGTGCCGCTCCTCCGGCTGCGACCCACCTCCGCCCTGCGTAGCATCAGGCCTCGCCCCCAGGGGAGACTTCGGGCTCTCGCAAGGCTGACGACTGCTAGTGAGCGCCGCGCCCTAGCGTTGCTTCCCTGTTGTCCGCCGCCAGCTCCAACACCCTCGTCCCTCCGCTGATCCGTCCGTACCCTTCTTCGCCAAAAAAATTTCGCAAACGCCGCTCCCGCCCCATCGTCGGGAGGGTATCCGCGAGTATTTAGTCGCGGAAAAGACATATCGGACTGGCCGAGCGGGAGATCCTTGTGCCGGTGTACGGATATTATGTTTTTCCAAAACCCTCCGTACAAGGCTCCCCGACAGCTGCTGATCCCGCGGATCGCAGCTGTCGGTACCTCGTTTTGCCCCCTACCATGCAAGGCCTAGCACGGCTATGGGGCTACCAGTGCCCACCGCGTGGAGGTAGAGGTAGGTGTCGACGGGCATGCGATCGCACCCCTCTCCGGGGCCGCCGCCGCTGCGCCGCCGGCGGGCGCCGAGATGGTGTAGCCATTGGACAGTGTGCGTGTAGAGTTGTGTAAGTATGCGAGATGTGTCGAGTCGTGCTTTGGAGATGAGTTTGTTAGAAGGGTCAGTGCGGAGGATGAGGAGAGAGGTGAGACTTTCGATGGTGGATGAGTGCGGTGTGCCCGTGCGGCTCATGACGATGGGAGGATGTCGACCTCGGTACGTGGCCAGTGGAAAAAAGATATCCTACCGTCACTAAAGACAGTAAATAGATCCAAAGTACTACTAAAGTACTATTGACACGCATTACGGGGATGGGTCGGTAGCTCTAATGAGCAACGCCGATCGTCTTCGCTATGGGCCAGGCCTCCCATTGAGCGACATACAGGTGGACATAGGGCTCGTTGAACAACAGGCACTGTCCACCTCTTCCCACCCGAGCCCATCTCACCCAGGTTAGCGGATCCGTAGCGACACCAGACGGTACACACTGCAAGGCGCAGCTTTTAGAGTTTTGAATTTCGTCTTCCCGACAGCTATCGCGCCACCCACTTCGAATTCCAAGCATATACTCGCCTTAGTACTACGAATGAACAAAAACATACCTCGATTACAAAAAACAAAGCCTCCTAGGGAGCGGCGCGCCACACCGCGCCCCACCGAGCGTCCGGACGTTCCCGTCCGCCGCCAACATACACCAAACCCAGGTCCCATCGGGCTTGGTCGTGTGCCGCCAATTCACGCCATCCACTCGAAATCCAAATCGAAACCACTCCTCAAACCCCCATCTCTCTTCCCCCTACTACGATTCACGCTCGGTCAGTATGTCCTCGACCTCTACCCCCCCCCATTTACATGCAAGTGCTCCTACGGGATCGCCCGGAGCATGCGCGGCCTGTGGACCTCTCCAACCCCAGAAACCAACTCGCGGGCCACCCGCTAGCCCCGTTCCTCATTGTACCGCAATCGCCCCCAGCAAAACAGAACATGGGCACCGCTATGGACCCCTTCTCCATTCGTCGTGGACTCCAAACACCCCTAGTCCTCGCGGCCCCTCGGTCAACCACGGACCTTGGGTCGGCCGACGACTTCTATACCCGTATGATCGACTCATACCTTCTCAAAGGCGAGTATGTTGTAAGTAATACCGCATACGTATTAGTTGCAGATAGCTACTGTTAGCTACTCTAGATATGATTAGTACATGTCTAGATCGGACATACCGATAAACTGTTTGACTCGGTACAGAGCTGTCGCTAGGCTACAGCTTTCCCACTTCTGTTGTCCCGACACCACGCCTGTAGGCTGGTTGTCGCCTTAACTGTTCCGTTTGCGGGACTGTGACTGTAACTACGTTTGCGTACGTTATCTTCCACACTAACTGTGTTTGCATGGTTCAACAGGTTACGGCCCGCCGCGTCCCATGGCCGGCCGCTCTCCCTTTCCCGGTGGCCCACCTCCTCCCTTTCATGGCCGGCACTCTCCCCCACTCCAACATGGCGACCCCACCCCCCGGGGCCGTCGTCGCCCCACTATTGACCCGGTGGTCATCAACCGGGCGGCACACGAAGCCCCCGGCTTCGACAAGTACGCCCTCAACCGGTCCATGAAGATGTCGGTCCCCGTCATGTGCCCGACCACGGACTTTAAGCAATGGAAGAGGACCTTCCTTAATTTCCTCTCCATCAAGGCCGCATACCTCATTCCTCAGCTGGCCATCCGCGACTCCGGCGTCTGGCTCGACGAACAAGCGCAACACTACGCCTACACGCTGCTTCTCCATGCAGCCAGCGCGAATAAGCGCGCTGACCAAGCCATGAAATGCGTTTCTCTAGCACGCCATGACTGCGCCGCTGCCGCGTGGGACATCCTTTGTGAACGCCTCGACTGTCGGTCTTTTGCTCGCTCCTTGTCCCTCTAGGACAACCTGACGGTCAGACAGCGCCATGGTCAGTCACTCAGTGACTATGTCCACTACATGCGCCAGACCTTTGACGAGTACAACGACACATGCCAGTTGGCTGATGGCTCCGTTGCCATCCACCCCCACCACCTCGGTCTCCTCAATGCGAGGTATTTCCAGCAGCGGCCCACACGGTCAGGCGAAGCAATGCGTCATCAACGCCTTTGACACGGACTACATCATGTCGGCTGATGAAGTTATGGCCAGCATTCTCCACCTTGCGCACAACATGGAAGACGACCCTGCTCCGGACGCAACCGCTCCGGCCATATCACCTCCTCCCATCTCCGCGTTCGTCGCTGCGGGCCGCGGCTCGCACAGCGGTCGAGGCCCACCACACCGTAACCCTCGCGGCCATCGACCCAACAAGTGTGGCGTTTGTGGCAGCCTCCACCATCTCATGTCCGCGTGCACTGCCACGGATGACGCTATCCTTAAGTGGAATCTCGCCAAGCGTAGGCTGACAGTCCAGAAGTACGGCGCCGCCGACGGCACCCCCTCTGCTCACGCTGCGCTGCTGAGCGACGTCCCTGCCGACGACGCCCCCGCCGATGACACCGACTGCCTACTCACCCTCGCGGACTGCGCTGATGACTACGCTGACGACGAGGTGAGTGTCCCATTCAGCTCTGTGGCATTCTCCTCTTCCCTCGCCCCGGGTCGTAATCTGTCAAAGTTTTGGGTCGTTGATTCCGCCTGCTCGATTAACCTCACTGCGTTTCGAAATGACTTCGTGAAATTCACGCCCCCCTCCGCTCCCTCTCGCGTGGGCGGTGTCGGCGTTGACGTTAAGGGCAGTGGCTCAGTGCGAATTTCTGTCAGACTTGCCTCTGGCCAGCTCATTCACCGCACTGTGTATGCACTCTACACCCCTGACCTATCATCTCGTTCAGCACAACGTATCGGCAGACTCCTTAGTGTCAGTTGGATGCAAACTCACAGCGGTTGTGAATTCATATTCCCCTCCAACTCTGACACTGGTTTGCTTTTGGTACCCACAGGCATGGGTGTGCTAGAACCGTCCGGAAACGGTCTCTACCTCCTTCCCCACCAGCCGGTCCTCCCTTCCAGCCCATCCGCACCGCCGGCACTTGACCCCTCACTTCAGGTTGCCCTTACTGCCCAGTGTGATCCCGTCCTGTGGCACCGTCGATATGGCCACCTCAACATGCAAAGCCTTCAGGCCCAACATACTCACGGTGTCCCGACTAGCCATGTGTTAACTAGCGTTGTAACCAAAGTTTCGTGCGACTCTTGTCTCCTTCACAAAGCCACAGCTGCACCACGCAACACAGCCGCTTGCGCGAAGCCATCCCACCCCCTCCTCAACATGTCCGCTGACCTCTGGGGCCCGGTCAATGTCCCCTCCCCACATGGCCTCCGTTACTGCTTGCTCGTCATCGACCACCACACCAACTACATGTGGGTGCGGTTCCTTAAGTCTAAAGACGACGCATGTTCGGAATTGGAAACCATCCTCTTGGACATCAAACACTTGCATGCCCGCCATCACTCCCAGACGGGCGCGTTCGCACCGGTCCTCAAATTTGACTCAGACTCTGTGTTGGAAGCTGTTGTCACTCGCCGGATGTGCGCACACCTCGGCGTCGGGGTACAGTTCTCTGCCCCATACGCCCACCACATGCTCGGCAAGGCCGAACGTCCCTGGCGCACCATCCGGGACAATGCATCGGCGATGCTCCACAACATGGCCGTTCCCAACTCCATGTGGTCGTGCGATGTCAGCACTGTTGTGTACCTTCGCAACCGCACGTACAGTCGCTCGGTCGGACCTAATGGGGGCGTCCCCCTCACACTCCTTACGTCGTCAGTGCCCAACGCCTCCAAGTTCCGCGTCTTCGGCTGCGCCGTTTTCGCCAAGGTCCCCGACAAACAACGTCGGAAACTCAGTGAAAAAGCATTTCGCGGCGTCATGGTGGGCTATCCCCCTGACGCACCCGGGTATCGTGTCTACAATCCTGAAACGCGTCGCATCACCACTTCCGTACATGTTGTCTTTCAGGAAGACACCCCAGGCTTCGACACACAACCCTCCATCGACTCGGCCATCACCGACTCTTCGGACGACGTCCCCGCAGACTCACCCCTATCCCACCCCATTGACCTCACATCACCCACACCCCTACCCCCCCCGCCAACCCCTCGCCATGCTCGGCTCCGCTCCCACCCCATTCGCTACGGCGATATGGTTGCCCACATGTCCGACTACCCACCCACACTCGTAACGGCGTGTTGTGATCCTGAACAAGGAAAAGCTCAAGAGGACATCTTTGAGCACCCTCACGTCCCCGACCTTGTCACTGGTCCCCCACACACACCTGACGGCACGTCCCCTACTGCCATCGCCCTCCTCTCCGCCCGAGAGTGTGTGGAACCAAAATCCTACCGAGCTGCGCTGGACAGCGCCCAAGCCCCCCAATGGCAAGCCGCTATGCAACAGGAGTCTTCCTCCCTCATCAGCAACGGCACGTGGGACCTTGTGGACCTCCCCCCCGGCCGCATGGTCGTTAACAACATGTGGATCTTTAAAGTCAATAAGTCGGATACAGCCGGCGACGTCTCCCGCTTCGTCGCCAAGGGGTGCAGTCAACGCGCTGGACTGGACTACACGGAGACCTTCTCCCCGGTCATCCGCATGGCCAGCCTGCGTCTCTTCCTAGCCATTGCAGCCGCCCGCGACCTTGAACTCTGCCAGCTTGACATCGACACATCGTTTCTCTACGCCCCCATCCGGGAGGATGTGTACATCCGCCAGCCCCTCGGCTTCACCGATGGAACGTCCAAGGTTTGTCACCTCAAGCGTTGCCTCTACGGCCTTAAGCAGTCCCCCCGCGAGTTCAACATGCTACTTCGTGCGTGGCTCGTCGACCATGGATGGCAACAATGCGTCTCCGACCCGTGCATCTACATCTATCGCGCCGGCCACGTCTTCGCCATGATCGCCATGTACGTCGATGACATTCCCGCGGCTTGCAATGATGCCACCTGGCTCGCATCGTTCAAAGCCCAACTCGGAGCACGGTTCAAGATCAAGGACCTAGGCGACCTCTCCAAACTCCTCGGCATGCACATTACCCGCGATCGCTCCACGCGCACAATCTCGCTGGACCAGTCCAAGTACCTGCGCGACGTCCTCGCCAAGTACGGCATGTCTGACTCTAAGCAGTCGTCCCTTCCGATGGACCCAGGCTTCCTCGCCGGCCTTGCACACTTGAACTCGCCTTCTCTCACATGAGTGGCCAAGGACGTCTACCCAAGCCTCTTGGGCAGCCTCCAGTACGCCGCCGTTTGTACACGCTCCGATGTCTCCACGGCGTTGAGCATCCTCGGCTCTGCCCAAGCCTCGCCCACCGAGGCACACTTGCAAGCTCTGAAAAAGGTCCTCCGCTACCTCCATGGCACCATCAACATGCGCATGACGTTGGGGGGGGGCTGGACCACAGCCTCCAACTCACAGGCTTTGCCGACGCTGATTGGGCCAACGACAGCAGCACCCGCAAGTCTCGCTCCGGCTATCTCTTCACCCTCGGACGCGGGCCAATCAGTTACAAGTCCAAACAACATACTTGTGTGGCTCAATCCACGTGTGAAGCCGAGTACTACTCTACGGCTGACGCCACCAAGGAGGGACTCCACCTCCGACAACTCATGGGGGAAATCTTCGACTCCCCCATCACCGAAACCACCACCATCTGGGAGGACAACCAAAGCGCCATTGCATACTCCCAAAATGCCTTGGTCAGCGAGAAGACTAAACACATAAGCCTGAAGTGGCACTTCCTCAAAGACCACGTGGAGCAAGGGACCATCAAGTTGAGGTAACTCCCCACTGACGAGATGGTGGCTGACATGCTCACCAAACCCCTCCCAGGACATGCACTAGCACGACACCGAAGTGCGATCCTTGGAGGACAAGACCCAATGCAACGCTTCATCCCGTAGCTACCTTCTCAAAGGCGAGTATGTTGTAAGTAATACCGCATACGTACTAGTTGCAAATAGCTACTGTTAGCTACTCTAGATATGATTAGTACATGTCTAGATCGGACATACCGATAAACTATTTGACTCGGTACAGAGCTGTCGCTAGGCTACAGCTCTCCCACTTCTGTTGTCCCGACACCACGCATGTAGGCTGGTTGTCGCCTTAACTGTTCCGTTTGCGGGACTGTGATTGTAACTACGTTTGCGTACGTTATCTTCCACACTAACTGTGTTTGCATGGTTCAACAGAGTACTCCACCACCCCCTCCCACCTCGCTCGCTTCTGGATGCACGGTGTCTTTTTCCCGGAATCGACTCACTCCTCGAACTCGGTGCTCTCGGCATGCTCGGTTGCCCGCCGCTGGTATCTCGAAAGCTTTAACCAGCTCGACGACCTTACCACACGCGTCAAAAATATAATTGGCCGAGAACTCGTCCACCACTCGCG
Organism: Tetraselmis chui; assembly: GCA_026401115.1. Lineage (NCBI taxonomy): Eukaryota > Viridiplantae > Chlorophyta > Chlorodendrophyceae > Chlorodendrales > Chlorodendraceae > Tetraselmis > Tetraselmis chui. The sequence continues at coordinate 87,865 of JAPMLY010001653.1, forward strand.
CTAGACAGCGAACGCCACCCGCACCCACCACCCGACAACACCATTGACCTACGACACCACCCCCCTGCCTGACGACCTCACTTCGGGCTTTCAAGAAATTCCTCTGGGTATCCCCACCTCCTGCGTCGCGGTTGGCCTCCTATAGTCCTATACCAACTCACTTCACGCTAGCGTGAACTCCGATCGGCCGGTCCGGCACCCTCCTTCGCCGCTTCCTCCCCCTCCATGCTGGCAAAATTCCGACAGCAGAAGGTCTAGTTCCTCCGAGTTGCATCGGCCCCTACATTCTTAGGCCGACGGGTAAAGATCCGATCCCCCCTCTTTACTGACATCACCGGCCAAGAAACCGTCGCCCTCCTACATGACATACTCACGTCCAACCTAGCGATCGCGCTCACACCCGCCGGACAAGCCCCCACGACCCCTCCCCCAAGCCGGATAGAGGACCTCCTTGAACCTGCCCAATTCATCCTCCAATTCGCGGACGCCCTCCAGCCCGTGGACATTCCCACCCCGATTGGGGGTGACCCCCCTCCCTCTGGGTAGGTATCCTCCACATGCCCAATAACCCCATCCATTCACAATCTTGCCCAGTTTCACTACACATATTTTCATATTCACTTCACGAACCTGTACCCCCCAACCACCATCTTCACACCATCACCATCACTCGGCCCCCCAGTCACTGGACACGTCCTAGGTACCTCATGGGCGGCCACTTGCCTCACTATAGTCCTCATCTTGTCCCGCCAATCCCTCTCCCTACCTTGCATCAATGCTAACGGCGCCATTTCATCCACACACAGGTTATATACCATGTTACACCAAACAACGAAAGAGTACACAACACATCACACCCCCTCACCATCCTCCCCACCCCACACCCCCTCGACCTCACGCATTACACAACCCTCCAAAAATTTCCCGATGGCTCATACTTCCGCTCCCACCCCTCCACCTCCCCTACCGTCACCACCAGCATCCAAATTTCCCTCAACACGGCAATGTAATGCATCCTCATCTCCACCAACGGCACAGTCACTATCCCCCTGAATCACACATTCATTCATCGAGTTTCACACACCCAGCCCACATGCACCCTCACCATCACCCCCCACCACTACTCCACCTTTGGTAGAGCCCGTCTCTCGGACCCTATCTTCACCACGACCCCCTCCCAACCACCTCTCACTCATACAAAAGACTACACCCTATACCGCAACCCCCCCGCCCTCCTCCTCCAATGGAACCGCCATCTCAATGACTGCAACGTCTCCGCCCAGTGGCCCCTCGAGACCTCCGACTTTCTCATGCATGCCGCCGACGATGACGCCCCCCTCGACCTCACCTCCCTTCCCGACATCCAGCTCTCTTCCACCACCCCCGCCCCAGTCCCTACCCAATCAAACACCCTCCACCACTTCCAAAATATCCACCCCGCCCCTCCCTCCTCCTTCCACGCCAACCCTTCCCGTACCTCAACCGCTTCCCCAACCACCCCCCACCCTAACACCACCCCTACCCTTTTCTCCACCATCACCGAAGACTCCTCCGACCCCATGGACTCCTCTTCCTCTCCCCTCCCTCACCACAACCCCAACCCACCCCACACCCCCTCCACCGCTCTCTCTACTCCTACACCCGTCCACTCCCTCCTTCCCCCGACCCTCCCACCCTCCTCTCCCCCACAACACTCCACCCCCCCCCCGCCCGACCACATGGAACCCCCCCCTACCCTCGACCCCCCACCGACCCCTCACTCAAGCCCACACCCCCGGCCGGTATCACCAAGCAAATCCGACCCTCCCGCAAGAAAACCTCTCCTTCCGCCCCCCCCCGCGCTCCCTCGCACCTCTCTCTCACCCCCTTCCCAACCACACTGCCCTCCCCCCAATCCCCACGCACTCCCCTCCCTCGACCCCCCCCCTTGCCCCCCCCCCCTTCCCTCCACCCCACCCCCCCCCCCCCCCTCCTCCCAACCTCACACGACGGAGATAACTACACACTCGAGGACCTCGAGGACCCGCTGGATGACGACATAGGAGTGACCCGCACCCTCCCCTCCGCCCCGCCCCGCCCGCATCCAACGGCCCCTCCAGCCCCTACAGGTCACCCCCGGCCGACGAGGTCGACATCCATCATTAGTCCCCCACATGACGACCCGGAGGTTAGACCCTACGACCCCCCCAATACCCCTCAGCCCGATATCCGAAGCCACACAGTAAACACCTCATTTCAGACAGTTCTCCCGGCCCACTTTACCCCACACACTTGCAGCTTCAAATTACATAACTATCTTTTCGACCTCAATCTTGAACATGGCCTACCCACACCCATAGGCTACCTCGACTCCTTTGCGGTGCTCTCCTTCCCGTGGGGACGGTACCAAGACCTCTCCAACCTCTACTGCATTGTTAACTCATTAGCGAAACTCCACTCCACTTCCTCCGCCTCTTATACAGTCATCACTAATAACGAAGTTGATAGTTACCACTACAACTCGCAATACCCTTGCCAATGGACTAACCTCTCGAAGAGAGGCTTACCCCCCACCCGGGCATGCCCAACCACTCTCTACTCGTCCTCACATGGCAACACTCTCACTTCGGACTACTCCACCTAACCCACTCCTCCGCAACATGGATTGACTCCCTCCACCACCACCTCCCGACCTCCTCACTCGCTCTCTCGATCTTCTATCCTCCTAGAACTCGTCCCCCCCTGCCCGTCGGAGAACTCCGCTTACTTAACCCCCCTCGCCAGAATAACACGTCC
>JAPMLY010001654.1:0-21577 GCA_026401115.1 Tetraselmis chui
CATGACGAAACGGACTGTGAGGAGGGCGAGGGAGAGCCAGGTGGAGACGGTGGACGAGGCACCCCAATCAGCGGAGGGTTCTGTAGGTGAGAAGCTCCAGAAAGCGAGCGGGGGTGGTTTTTTGTAGAACTTTTTGCAGAATGCCGCGCGCTGCTCCGTGTAGTAGTCGAGCAGGTCTGCTAGGACGGGGTTAGCGGAGATAGGGATAGCGATAACCAGTTTTTCGCTGGCGTCGCGGCGCTGGTCGCCTTTAGATTTTCTAACGAAGAGGCAGATTTGCTGCGAGGGTCTGTCAACAACTAGGTCTCCTGTTAGACAACGGGCGCCAGTTTCGGCCCGGCAGAAAAAGGTGTAATTGACGCACACCGCGAGGCAGGCACGAAAACGTTGCAGTTGGGAGAACGCTGCAGGTGTCCACGGGAGGGTGCGGTGCAGCGTGTCGGCGGCCTGTAGGATGGTGAGGGCGACGGGTGCGGGTAGCGGAAGGCGCGTGGTGGCGGGGATGAGGCGGTGTTGCAGGATTTCGAGGCCACGCCGGGCGTCCGCCAGGAGGTCGCCCACAGCAATAGGCTGGCGTTGGTGGTCTCGAAAGAACTTGTTTACGGCAGAGAAGTAGGGCTGTAGGAAGCTTGCGGCGACCGTGCCGAGAAGGGCCAGCCACGCGGTGTAGCGGACCATGGTAGCGGGGGTGGCCTGTAGGGGGGCGATATTTTCCTCTGTGCAAAAAATAAAAAATTGCCGCAGCGCGCTGCCGTAGCTGGAGTACGTCGAGGGCGCTAGGGAACTCCTGAGTAGGGCAACCGCCGTAGCCCCTAGCTTGTCCGATCCTAGGAGGTTTTGGAAAGTTTCAGCCAGATCGGCGGACCAGGGCGCCTGTGCTGCTTCGAGGCGCAGGCCGTAGCGGGGCTGTCCTGTACGCAGAGCCGGCCCGAGTTGTACAGGGGCGTTTAACTGTACCGGGCGCAGCGCCCGCCCAATCGCGCCGCGTCGGGTGTAGAGCCACGAAGGGGTTAGAGACGAAAGGCCACGATGCTCCACGCGGGAGGTCCTACCCCCTCGGGCTTGCCTCGCCGGCCGGGAAAGAATAGGTCGCGCGCCGCTGGGAAGTGCAGTGTTTCGGTGGCCAATCGAGTGAACGCGTGGTACCACGGTTTGTTGGGCCAAAAGGGGGCGATGACCGTGGCTGAGGCTTGGGCTTGGGCGAGTTTTGCGGCGAGGGCGGGGAGGGCAGACCAGGGTGGGTTGCAGTAGTTGTTTTCTCTGCGCCACGCGTCGTCGGACAGGCGTAGGGAGTCGACGTCCTCGCACAGTGGGTCGCGCCAGCGGGCGTTGAAGCGGGGAAGTTGCGCGTTCAGCATAGACGCGAAACGGTCGATAGTGTGCGGCCCCCACCGGCGTTGCAGGTGGGAGAAAACACGAGGGTTGAGCTGCCAGTCCTCGTAGTCCAGCTCGCGGCTGAGCTTGTCGGCCCATATATTCGCCGCCGAGCGGATGTAGCGCGGCCGGATGTTGATGTCGTTGCTGTCGAGGAGGTACCATAGGCGACGGAGTTCGGCCATCATGGCGGGAGAGCGCGAGGTGAGCTTGGTGAGGGCGGCGACCACCGCTGTGTTGTCCTCGTGTAGGAGGACCTTGTAGGAGTTGGGGTAGAAAGGATTCCACCGCGTGTCGCACTGCTCGAAGTTCTTTCCACGTGATGTGTTGTTGGCGGTCGGTAGCGTCCCAAAAGCCCCGGGCTTGATAGTTGGAGTCCTCGTTCAGAACGGCACCCCAACCGTAAGCACTCGAGTCGGCGTGGAGGTAGGCGGTCTCGATAGGTTTGTAGATGGACCGGCCGTTGTGCTGAGTGGGGACCGTGCGCCACCACTCGAGGTCTCGGCGTAATTGGTGGGTGAGTCGGACGCGTCCGCCCCACCCAACCCGTGTGGCTAGCACGTCGTGGAGTTCGCGCAAAAAGAAGCGCGCGGGTGCGATTGCGAGGTAGAGGAACTGCGCTTTTCCGGCGAACGCCGCAAGGTGGCGTGTAGGAAGCCACCGGGCGTTGGAAGCAGCCCGTCCGAGTAGGGAAGAGGCTTGCTGCGCGAGCTGGTGGAGCTTTGCGGGAGGGGCGCGAAACATGCCGTGTTGGAGGTCGACCGTTAATCCCAAGTGGTCGCCGACCTGAGTCGGAGTCCAAACGCCTTTCTTGAGGTTGCGTTCGAGGCCGAGTGTGTCGAGGAGGGCTTGGACGCGCTGTCGTAGTAGTAGAGCGTCCGCGTAGGAGTCGGCGAGGAAAAGGAAGTCGTCCATGTAGGGGAGTAGCCGGGTCCCCCGCCATCGCGCGTTTCGGAGGAAGCGCTTTGTAGGGCGGCGACTGTGGAGGGGGGTAGTCGCTGGCATAGGTTGCGGAGGGCGTCGTAGATGGTTTGTGAACACTTGGGTTAGCTTGCAAAAGTAGTAAGCCGAACCCGACCAGCCCATGGGAAGGCAAGCTAGGCGCCATAGCGTGCCGCGGTAGTTGACCGTGAAGAAGTCTCGGTCTTCCTCCCGGATGCCAAGGGTGTAGTACCCGTCGGCAAGGTCGAGGGAGACGAAGTAGTCGCCCGCACGCGAGAGGTGACGTAGGTGCTTGAGCGTCTCGCATGTCATGGTGAAAGTCGAGCAATAACGGTTGAGTTCCCGGAGGTCGATAATCAAACGCCATTGGTTGCACCCGGGTTTTGGAACTAGAAACATTCGGGAAACGTAGCGAGGGTTGTCCGCTCGTTCCCACGCACCGCAAGCCTCGAAGCGGGGAAGCTCCGAGTTTAGGAACTCGAGTTGGGCCGGCGTCGCGTCGAGCATAGAGATGCCGTGGTTGAACGGCTTGGGGCGTAGGCCGTGCTTGAATTTCACCCGGACGCCATGGCGGATCCAATTTAGGACTTGGCCGCTCGCGCCGATGCGCTCCCACTCCCGCCATCTTCGACGCACGCGGTGGCGCATGTAGGAAGATGTCGGGGAGCAGGAATCGGCGCGGCGGGCCACACCGTCATTTCTTGGTCGGTTTAGCCGAGTCGGTCGGCTTGGGAGGCGCGGTGGCGCGGGCTGCCGCTGCTGCTGCGGCTGTGGCTTTGCGTTTGTCGGCGGCGGCCTTGCGGGCTCGTGCGTCGGGACCGGGGGGCCTGTCCGGGGTGACTTTGGCGAAGGCAGCACCGGCGGCGGCCTTGCTGGCAGCGTGTAGGCTGACTTCCAGCGTGCGGTCGACGAACGCTTGTCGAAGCGCATCCAATGTGCCGGAGACCGCGGTAGGGCGCGGTCGGCAAAAGCGCTCGTGGGCCAATTCGGCAAAGACGCGGTCCGCATCCGTGCTCGTTTGTCCGCCCTTGGTGAGGCGGAGGAAGCCCAATCTAGTACGGGCGGCCTCCTCCGTCGCCATGTGGGTGCGATGACCCGCTCGGATGAGGGTAATCGCTGCCGTCTGCTCTGTCGATAGAGGTGGGCCCTGTGACAGCGTGTCCAGAGCCTCGCCAATTGCCGCGTTGGCGCAGCTGTCGAAGAAGGCATAGCACCCGATGTGTAGGTACTCGTCGTAGGCGGCTTGGGTGCGCTTGTCGCTTAGAGTGCGGGCGGTGTCGTCCGTGAGGGTCCACAGACGGGGCTCTTCGATGTCACGAGGGGGACGTTCGAGGCCGGCCGGGATGACTTCGCCGTAGTAGGTGAAGTCGACGAAATCGGTCGCGGAGGGATCGGGTTCGTCGTCGAGCAGGTCGATAGGTGGCTCGGGGTCGGTGGGAATGGACTGCTGTTGATTGGTAGCAGCAGGTGTGGCTGTCGTCTCTCGGAGCTGGGCGAGTAAGGCAGCGTTAGCCGCCAAAAACTGTTCCGTTATCCGTTGTTCCGATGCCAAAACTGCCGTACGAATCTGTTCGGCTGTGCGTTGTTCGAGTGAGGTAGCGTGAGGGTCGGCCGCTGCGGCGGATGTAGATTGCTCGGGCTGCATATTGGGGAACGCTGTAGCTGAACGAGGGGAAGTGTCGCGTGACGCTCGAGTGCGCATGGGACGAAAGTAAGATTGACACCCTACTCGACTACTAGAGTCGAGACTGCATTCGCGCGAAGCCTAGATTGGCTGAGCGCGAAAGCAGAGAGTGCCTAGGCTCGTGGCTAGCTACGGCTTATAAGGCACGGGCTAGCTAGAGCTGACCGTTGGGGAAGTCGTTGGTCGTTGGCTGCGTCTAACTGCTCGGGCAAGGTGGTTGCCCTGCAGGTGAGACGCGCCGTTAATTAACGGTAACAGTAACCGCTAGAGTTACTGTCCCGTACACATGATATTGGATATGCAAACCTCTAGATTCAAATCAATCTGACCATAAATAAATAAATGATTGAGTACGGGGACTAACTGTAACGTACGGGTTAGGGACTTTCTCCAGCCGTCTATAAAATTGGTTACAAGAAGAACAAGATGAGCACGGACAGGGAAAGTGGAAGGGGAAACAAGAGGGCAAGAGTGACAAGAGGGTCACGGAATCTAAAGCACGGCAAAAGGAAAGCACTACATTGCGCACAAACCTAGCAGATCAAACTAAGGAAACTCCTAGGCCACGCCGAGAATGTAACACGTGGAGCCGACAAGCGGCGCCTCACGCGCCGCTCGAGGAAGCACGTGGACGCTTGCGGCCCATGGCGCGGGTGAAGAGCGCCGTGGCAGGAGAAGGCATCCCAACCGAGGAAGAAGCGGCCTCCACGCCGTCTGCAGCGGCGGACACACCGCGCAAGACGTTGTCCGCGTAAGCAACATGGACGGCGAGAGAGACCTTTCGACGCCAAGAGGCTAACAACTTGCCCACATGCATCCCTTTAGATGCGGCTGCCTGCTTGGCTAGCTCCGTCAAGAAAGCCGTGGCGTGGCCGCCAAGAGTACCAAATTCCGTGACTGCAAAGGTTATGAAACGGATGTCGGGGCGACTCCTCACCCCCTCCGAGTACTTCTCGAACTTGGTCTTCTCAACATGGCGGAGAGCGACTTCGGGTGACGGGGGGCTAGACACGCCGAACATACCGGAAACCACGGCATCACGGGCAAGTTTTGAGCCTCGGATGCCGTGATAGTGCAAGACACCCACATCCGCGGGGAGACCGTCGTTGCCGTTAGGGAGTTGAACTAACATCGTGGGATATGTGAGAACCTCGACGCCAACCCCGAGTGCGCCACGAACCTCGGAGATGATTTCCGCAAGGGCCGTCACTAACCAAGAGTGAGCGGTATGGACCGAAGCATCTCCGCCGCATCGAGCCAAATGGTCCGCAAAAGCAGTGGCCCACGCATCGTCCGACATGTCAACACCCGCCGACGAGAACGCACTCCGCATACCTTGAACCGAGAGATGGCAAGAAGCACAAGCAGTGGGGGAGCGTAGAGTAGAGAGGATGCGGGATGAGGGTAGGCCGAAGATGCGACGGACCGCGACGCGGAAAATTGCGTCGTAGTGCTCAGGGAACTTGTCACGGAGCTCGCCTAGGCGACCCGAAGTAGGCGGGTCCGAAGCCAAAAACGCAAGGGCGCCGTGGCCGAGACCATGCCCACTCTTTGCTCCCCTTGTCGAGGGCTTGTAGTGGGGAGCCTTGGAGCCCGCGACGGAGATGCTCAAGAAAAGAGCAAAAAAGCTATTTGGTACCCGTGCACCAATCACCGCAAGAGACGGATGGAAACTCCGTCATACAACGCCGTATAGTAGTGGGGCGCCAAGCAATAAAGGACGACCTTGCAAATAGCGGGCTCAGAGTACGGGTAGTGATTAGAATGAAGTTAAAAAAACGTATCCTACCGTCACTAAAGACAGTAAAAAGATCCAAAGTACTACTAAAGTACTACTGACATTAAAAATACAAGGGATGGGTCGGTAGCTCGGATGAGCAACGCCGACCGTCTTCGCTCCGGGCTTGGCCTCCCTATGAGCGATAGACTGGTGACCACAGGGCCCGTCGGACGACGGGCACCGATCACCTCTCCCCACCCGAGCCTCGCTCACCCAGGTCAGTGGATCCGTAGGCACATCAGACGGTACACACTCCAAGGCGCAGCTTTCACAAATTTGAATTCGATTCACATGCCGGAATCTGCGCCGCCTACATCTCAAACATTCCGAGTACTCCGTCCAATACTACGACACTCGTGCGTATCAAAAATATTACAAAAATCACTCTCCCACGGAGCCGGCGCACTATCACGCGCCCCTCCGAGCGTCCGGACGTTCCCATCAGACGTCCGTGAAAAACAAACCCAGGTCCCATCAGACCTGGTCGTGTGCCGCCAACACACGCTGACCACCTCTAACCCTTCCTCTCCCCACATTGCAATCACCCAACCAAATCACATCGACATCCTACGACCGATCACCATGTCTACTTCAAACCTCCCGGACTCCTACAAGCAGGTCCTTCTTAAGGACCGCCCTACACCCCTCTTCGCGGACGACCACATCGGACCCCGCAACCGCCTCGTGGGTCACCCCCTTGCACCCTTCCTCACTGCCCCACAACTCGAGAACGCGGAACATGGGCGAGGAACGCCACTGGACCCTACTCCGGGCACGGGCCTTCAAACTCCCCTCGTCCTTTCAGTTCCAACGACTGCCCCAGTTCTCGGTAGGGCCGTTGACCTCTCGGCTCGCCTGATCGACTCATACCTCCTGACAGGCCAATACTCCTCTACCCCCCCTGACACTGCCAGCTTCTGGCTCCACGGCATGTTCCTCCCGGACACGACATCCTCATCACACATGCTTCTTTCCGCTTGCTCTCTCGCTCGGCGATGGCTTCTCGAGAAGGTTCACGCCCTAACCGATATCCCAGCCCGCGTGAAAAATATAATCGGACGGGAACTCGCCCATCGCGCGCGCTGGACGGCCTCTGTCACCCGCACTTCCCACCCTGCTATGCCCCAACAACTTGATCGCACACCCCTACCAGTCGCTCTCTCTCATGGCCACCCCCACCTCCTCAACACTCTGAGACAGCAGGAAATTCAGATAATCCGAGCTGTAGTCGTTCCCGCAGTTTCAGGCCGACGAGTGAAAATTAGCTCCCCCCTGTTCACTCATCTCTCCGGCCCAGACGTCGTTCCTTTGTTACAGGCCCTCCTCCTCGATCGACTCACCACGGAACTCGTCGACACCTGGAACACCAGCGCCTCCGACCCTACCCCCTGTATGGAAGACCTCCCTGAACCCGTCCAACTCCTCCTTCAGATCGCGGACGCCCTTCAACCGACACGCGACCCCATACAGGTTGAGAACGATCCCACCTCCTTCTGGATGAATATCCTCCACCCGTCCCATAACCCACTCCTTTCACAATCAGGCCCTGTACATTTTCACGCAACACTTCAAAATGCCATTCATTCAGTACCCCCTACCCCCCAAAACTACACAATCATCATCACACCCCCCCCACTCACAGGCCATGTCCCAGGCACTTCCTGGGCTGACACCTGCCTCACCACAGTCCTCATCCAATCACCCCACCCCCTCCCACTGCCTTGCCCCACACCCAATGGCTCCATTCCTCCTTCACACTGGCTCTCCACCCTCCTCCACCAAACAGCTTCTGAATACGCACACTCCCACACCCACTCACACCGACCCTCCCCCCCGCCCTTCAACCTATCCCTTCATGCCTCCCTCCAAAAATTTCCTGATGGCTCATACTTCCGCTCCCACCCTTCCCCTTCCCCTCACATCGCCACCAGCATCCAAATTTCCCTCACCACCACCATGTACTGCATCCTCGTCTCCACCAACGGCACCGCCACCATTCCCCTACCCCACACCTACATCCACCGCGGCACCCCCACCCACACCACATGCTCACTCTACATCACACCACACCACTACTCCATCTTCGGCAGGTCCCGCATCTCGGACCCCATTTTCCACACCACCCCCTCCCCCCCCCCACTCACCATCACAAAAAACAAAACCCTCCTCCGCAACCCCCCCTCCCTCCTCCTTGAATGGACAGGTCACCTCCAGGCCACCAACACCTACGAGGCCTGGCAACAGGAACCTGCAGATGGCTCAATGCTCGACACCCCCGATGATGCCCCCCTCGACTTTGACTCCCTCCCTGACATCCTACTGGCCACCTCCCACTCACCCACGCCCCCTCACTCTCACACCCCACGCCCTTCCAAAAAACGTCGCTCCCCCTCCCCCGCCCCCTCTACACAACCCTCCCCGACTCACCATCAAGCCCCTCCATCCATACCCGCCACAGCTCCACCCCCCCCAACCTCCCTCCCCACCATCTTCGAATCCTCAGCGGACCACATGGACTCCTCATCCACCCCTCTCACACAACCCGCCCCTGCCTCCTCTCACCCATCCCAGGGACACCAACCCCCTCCCCCCCCCTCCCCCCCACACCCAGATTCTGACCGCAACACAACACCAACCCCCCACCACCCCCTGGCCCCCTCCCCTCCCCGCCACGACCCCATGGACTCCTCCCCATCAAAGCGTACCCCCACAGACCCCGCACTTAAACCCGCCCCCCCATCAAGAGTATTAAAACACTCCCGACCCACGCCCAAAAAGACCCAGGCCTCACCCCCACACCGCCACACAACACGCACACCCCCGACAGTCCAGAGCCACACCCCCCCCCCTACCCAGCATAACACCCAACCCGATTACCAGTCCCCAACCCGCACACCCACAACACACCCTTCCAGCCTCCCCCTTCCAGACTCCTCCCCTGCAAACTCGGCCCTCGACCTCGACGACCTCCCAGACGAAGACCTGTCCTACGACGAAGCCGCTGCGGAGCCATCCCCATCCACTGGACCTCTCGTCACTCCTTCTGACTTCTCTTCGGCCAATAGGGCCACCCGCCGTCCCTAACTCCACCACAGACGGGCCAACAGGCCCGGAGGTCCGACCCCAACCCCTTCTCCCCCACCCTCCCAATGACATCCGTAACCATAGTGTAACCAACCCACACAGGGACACTCTACCGCCGCACTTCTCACCCACAACCTGCGCCATTCAACTTCACAACTACCTGTACGATTTGAACCTTGAACGCGGCCTTCCCACCCCTATCGGGCCCCTCGACCCCTCGGCCATTCTCTCTTTCCAATGGGGCCACTACCAGGACCTCTCAAACCTCTCCTGCATTGCCACCTCCCTTGCTAAACTTCACTCTAACTCCCGCAACACTTACTCTATCATCACAAACATTGAAGTGGACACATTTCATAACCATCGCGTTTACCCCAGCCAATGGACTAACCTCGCCAACAGGGGGGCACCTCCCCGACCGGGCACACCCAACAACTCCCTCCTTGTCCTCACATGGCAACACTCCCACTTTGGCCTCCTCCACGTGACGCACGACTCCGCCACCTGGGTCGACTCACTCCACCACAACCCTCCACCGTTCCTCCTCACCCGCACTCTCTCCCTCCTCGCCTCTTGGAACTCGTCCCCCCCCCCCCCCATCCTCCCCTCTCCTCGCCTCCTCAACCCCCCTCGACAGAACGACATATCTCGCGCGTGGTCCTGCGGCACCCACGTCCTCCTTCACACATACTTTGTTCTCACGGCCCCTGCAGACCAAGCCTACAACCCCCCGCAATTCGACCCCAGGACCTCTGTCTACTCCCTCCACTCTTTATTGTGGCACCACGTCTTTCGCTCCACCCCCCTTCCTATCGGACGCGCACACCTTTTGGCAGCCCTTCACCCTCATCAAACCTCCCCCTCACCCACACAAACACACCCCTCTCCAACCCCCTTACCCGTACCCACCCCCACTCCACCCCTCCCCCCACCCCCCCCCCCCCCCATTCTACCTGCCCTACCCCCCACCCACCACCACACCACACCCCCTCACCTGACACACCCTTCCACCTCTAACACTCACACACCCGACAACAACACTCCCCTCCAAACCCAACCCCCCCTCAAGCCATGCCCGCACCCCACACCAATCCTCCCCCATCACCTTCCACAACCTCTACACCTCATCAACCTTAATACCAGGGGACTCCACACATCTATCCTGGATGTGGAGCACCTAGCCGCCACTCACAGCCCAGATATCCTCATCCTCACCGAAACCACCCACACCACTCACAAATCACGCTGGCGAGTCGCCCTTCCCCAATACCTCCTCAAGAGCTCACGTCCTCGCTACTCAGCTGTGCCACTACCCTCCGCAGGTGTTCTTTTTGCGGTCCGCAGAGAATCATTCAGCACCGCAACCGTCCTCACCCCTCCTCCCCACCTAATCCCACACATCGCAGGACTTAAACTCGTGCCCCACTCAGGTGACCCTTACCTCCTTCTCGGGGTCTACATGCCGCAACTCCACAGCACTCAGCTCACCCGCCTATACGCGGAGGTCGCGGCATGGGGCCTCAGACTCACGGACGACTACCCAACACACCGTGTCCTCTGGGGAGGCGACTTCCAAACGACCACCACACCAGGTCAGGGCAACCCCGCCCTCACCACCCTCCTCAAACACCACCTTCGACCGCTCCACCCCCCCCTCCCCACCTTCCCCCGCAGCGACGGATGCCTCGACCACTGGCTCACTCCACCCCCCTCCCCCTTAAGCCTCAACCCTCCGGCATGCTCAACATTTACCTCTCCATCACACTTCTCCGACCACTCGGCGATTCACCTCGTCATTCCCGCCCCCTCCTCCCTAATCGCTCGACCACCCGCGGCCCACGACACACCACGCCCTCACCACACCACCCGCAAATTCTCCTTTAAACTCCCCCTCCAGCCACATCACATTACATCCTACCAACGTAGCACACCCCATCTTCTCAACAGCACAGCCTCCCTCCACGCGGAAATCATAAATACCTCCCCTTACCAGGCCACTCCAGACACCCTCGACACCCTAGCATCCAAATTCACCACACTACTCTCCCAACACATGGACCACGCAGCCACTATCTGGCCCCTCCTTCCCCCGAAAAAACCCCGCCCCACTACTGCATCCGTTAACCCTACCTGGCTATCTAAAAAGACGCGTAAACTCATACGCACACTCCGTCGCTGTAGTACCAACAAAGGCCCCCTTCCCCTCGCCCAAACCCTCCTGCAAACCTCCGACTACCTTTCCCCTACCGAAATCAGTCAAAGATGCCAGGCACGCATCCGCCTTCTCCTCAGAACCACCACCACGGATATACTACAAAAAATTAAAAACCGCACCAATACTGCCTATGACGCCTCCCCGAAATCCTCCCACCGCGGATTGAAAATTAAAAGTGGCCTCCTCCCGGCGACCACCGCAACCACTACACTACACCGCATTACCAAGCCCGATGCGACCGTGGCGTCCTCCCCCTCGACCGTCATTGACGCAATCCACTCCCATTTCACCACTGAACTCATGCGAGCCACCCCGCCCGACCTACCCATACCCCCCTGGGAACACCCTGACAACCCCGACAACTACACCATCGAACCTCGCGGGGACCCTACACTCACTCTAGCCGATATGATTACCCGTGCTACATTTGATAAAACCCTCAACTCGCTAGGCACAGGCAAGGCCCCCGGCCCCGACGGTATCCCCAACGAAATTCTCAAGTTCCTACCCCCCGAGACCCGCTCTGCCCTCTACTCTCTCCTATCCCTCTTCGCCCATACCTCCTACACACCCCCCGAATGGTGCCATAGCACAACATGCCTCCTACATAAAAAAGGAGACCCCACCCTCCTCGACAACTATCGCCCCATCGCCCTCATGAATAACCTCCTTAAGCTCTGGACAGCACTAATAAAAGACGCAGGCTCGAAATACGCCGAAACCCACGGCATCCTCAGCGACCAACAAGACGGCTTTCGACAACACCGCAGCATCCACGACGCCCTCTCCTCCATAATCATGGCCATGGAGGACGCCAAACTCCACAAGAAAGACATCTATGTTATGTACGCGGACTTCAAAGGCGCCTTCAACGCAGCAGACCACCGCATCATGTTCAAACACATGAGACAACTCGGTATGCCCTCCACTTTTGTAGATACATGCGAACACCTCTACGGGGTCTCCTCCACGGACTACATTACCCCTTATGGTCCCACCCCCTCCATCGACATTAATAGAGGTACCCTGCAGGGCGATACCCTCTCCCCCTTCCTTTTCACCCTCTTCCTTGAACCCTTTCTCCGCTGGCTCACGGTCGGCAGCCGGGGCTACCGGCCCGGGCCCCCCGCCACTAACGTTGACCCTACAGAACCCACAGCCACTTACCCCGGACACGGATTCGCCGACGACCTCAGCATAGCCACGGGCTCGACCCCCAACATGGCCATCCAACTAAAGAAACTCTCCCTCTTCAGCGCCTACACAGGTATGACCGTCAACATCCAAAAATGTTGTATCACCGGAGCCCTTTGGCGTTTGGGTAACGCCCTCTCCCTTGCCAACTCCACCCTACTCACATCCCACCTCCAATCGCAGTTCCTAACCATCAACTCCACTCCCTCGCCCATTCCCTCCATTGGCCCCTCGGACACATACCGCGTCCTCGGGGTCGAACTTAACACCTCCCTCACCTTCACCAAACACTGGCATGAACTCAAACGCACCACCACCTCCCTCATCGACGCCCTTTCCACCTCCCTACTAACCCAATCTCGCAGGATACGCGTCATCCGTGGCCTCCTACTCGGCAAACATTTTACCCTTCAACTTGGTCTCTTCAGCGACTCCCAACTGGACACCCTTGAAGGTCAAATCTGCCGCGCCCTCCGCTCAGCCGTCTCCTCGGTACGCAGCCTCCCCCGCACCGCCCTTCACCGACCCACCTCCGACCTCGGCTACGGTCTCCCCTCCCTCAAAGCCCATGCCGCACAACTCACAGTCTGCCACCTCCACAAAACCCTGAACTCCCCCGGATACAGAGGCCAAATGGCCAGAGCCCACATACACAAAATCTCCACCACATACTCCCACTGGCCCATTGAATCCATAATGTCAGGCAACCTATCCTTCCCCACGCTCAGATGCCTTGTACGTGCCCAACGTGATGCCGGCACCTTATTTCACAACATCCCTCCCCTTTCCCTCACCAACCCCATTGCCACCACTATCCGCACCCACTTCACCAGACAAGACGCAAACCTCCGTACATCACTCAGAGACAGAGCCACGCACATTACCGACCCACTCCATTACAAACAAGCCTACCGCGAATTCTCACCCCGCAAGACACATACCTCCCTCCTTCCCCGCCTTAACCCACTATGGCAAAATCACATAACCACATGGCCGCAAGTCCTCCTCCGCGCCACACCTTCCTCCTTCATCCTCAAATCCAGTCAGTCCATCTCCAAACTCACAGGGTCCGACACTTCTCTCACTATCCCAGTTCGCCTACTCGCCGCAATTCTCACCGAACCCACTGACACTATCCACAACCGCCTTCCCGTCACGAACCTCAACATCAAACAAGCCTCCCTCCCCACCACCCTACATCCCTCCTGGATTCCCCTCCTCAACCCACACCTCCCCAGACACCCTTCTACCCTCTCCCCAGACATCCACTCCTCCCGCACCACCACTACCAACCCCACAGCCCGCATCACACACATAGACACGGAATACCTCACCCCCACAGACCACCACTACCCCCCTTGCGACGTGACACGCATCATATCCAAACACAAAGACACAGAATACGGACAAACACAATACATGGTCGAATGGGCCCCGGAACACCTCACGGAATGGGACATCCACCTCCAACTCGACGAAGGCTTCCAACTCATCTCTTCCACCCCCACATCGGTAACCCTACCCCCCCCCTCCCCCACTGACTGCTCCATATGCCATAACCCTCTTCACTTGGAACCCACTTCCACCTGCTCCACATGCCCGCACTTTGCAATCCACTCACAATGCCGCCCAGCTCAGGGTCCTGCCACGTGGCAGTGCGACTGGTGTACTGGTGGCCAACAGCACGACCTCACCCGTCTCCACGAGGTCCAATGGGCCCCATGCCTTCAACTTCACGACACCATTAGTGAGACCCCCTCCGGCCCCACCGCCCTCACAGCATTTAACTCTGGCTTTGTCCCATCCACCACACCCATCCTGCCAGACCCCGGACCTCCTCCGTGGTCACACCCCCTAATCACATTCAACCACGCCCCCATTAACCCCGACCTTGACATGCTCCCTACCGGTAAATTCGCCATCCACGCACACCCATCCCTCCACGACACCACCATACTCTGCACTCCTGACGGCCGCGCAATCACCACCCTTAACGGCCCCCGCGTCCGTCATCTCTACCAACTCTTTCGCCCCGACCTCTCGCAGCATACGTTCGAGGAGGAGGTCTATCGCCTCCTTACTCGCCTAGGCTCTCGGTCGGAAATCCAATCCCCCACACCCACCACCACCACACGCAACAGATGGGCCACTCGAGAGGACCTCCTCTCCGCTCTACGGCACACATTCCACATCCAGACAGAACTCTACTCCGACCCCCTTAACAAATCACTCCACTCACACACCTACCACTCGCTCTACCCAGAAGACATAGTCTTCTCGTCCAGCGGCAGTAACGCTCCACACACATGGCAGGGTACCAATATCGCAAATCCCGAATACGACCACGAATGCATGCGCCGTGCCATGGAACATGCAATCACCAGCGCACATCTCACAAACACACACACCCCCAGCGCTACCATCCTCATTCTCCCCCGATGGGAACACACACCTTACCGCCACTCTAAATACATCAACTCCCCCTACACACATCACCTATACACCCTCCCCAACGACGCGAACACCTTCCTACCCCCCGACCAACACACCGGCCATCCCACCCCCACCCCTTTCGGCACACGCTGGATGGTAGACATCTACCTCGTCGCTAACTCACTCGCACTCCACAACCTTCCCTCACGCACAGCCATGACCGCACTCCACAACACCCTAGAATCTATCTACGGCACACACCTCCCAAACCCCATCCTCAACATCCCACCGCCACACCACAACACCCCCTACTCCCCTCACTCCGCAGGCATCTACCATCTCCCCCCAAACCCCACCCACCCCCTTACCCACCCCCTACAAGAACGAACAAGACTAACATACTTCCCGACCAGAGGAATCCTTGCTTGGAACTCGCAGGACTTCGTATACACAGACGGCTCGAAGAAAGGAGGCAACTCCCCTCTTGGAGCAGCAGCTACCCACCCCGCCTCGAACACCAACATCAGAATCCTGGTGACCTCTACCCCCCCCTCCCATACCATTAATCGAGCCGAACTAGCTGGTATCGCCATAGGCCTCCAACTAGGACATACCCACCTCCTTACTGACAGTGCGTGCTCCCTCAGCCTCATACAAGGTTACCTTAACTGCCCCTCCGCTTATAGGCACAACATCCACCGAGACACACTCCTCTCCATCACACACACCCTCAAAACCCGATGCGACGCAGGCATCCGCACACATCTAGGTAAAATTAAAGCACACAACCACTCACCCGGCAACGAACTAGCAGACACACTCGCTAACCAGGTCGCTGATGGTCACCCGCCAGATACAACATACACCACAGGCTCGGAGGTGTCCATTGGACATTGGACCTGGCCTTACACCCTCATACCACAAACCCAAGGCGAACCCTTACCCCACATTTACACAAACCTAAAAGCCGACGCACACACACACAGCTGCAAACACACACTTACACCCCTCTCGCAATCATCCAAACACGGCGCCCTACTCGCCCGCGCCGCGGCGGACGGTGCCGACTTCACCTTCCACAAAAAACACTCAACACTCACCAACACACAATTCACCCACAAACAAGAATTCATTTGGGGCGTCCACAACACCCGCCTCCTCCCACACAATCCCACCCTGCGATGTCCCATGTGTGGCCAATTCACCAGCAACGGCCACATGGCCGGTAACTGCCCATCCATGTCTGGCCTGAGACAGGACCGACACAACAGCGCGCTACAACTCCTCATGTCTCTCCTCGAACGCCACAATGGAGGTCGATGGGAAACTATCACTGCAGACTTCGGTAACAAACCCATCAAGTCTTTCCCCCACCCCACCACCTCCTACACCCCTCTTGACTGCCATCCCCCACACCCCTCCCACATGCCTACCCGCCTTGTTGATGCTGACGAAGGTCTCTCGACCGACTCCCTAACCTCCTGTCCCGCTATACTCCCCTCCGACATCCTCCCGTCTGAGCTGCGTCCCCCGGCACATAAACCCGATTTCATACGCCTCCTCGAACCTCGCTTCGTTGGCCACAACAACGGCCGCCGTAGATACTCGTCTATCAAAAAAATTCAGATAGGGGAATGGAAATACTGCACCGACCACAACCTCTCACACACAACCCGCCTGATTAGGACCAAATACACACCCCTCGCAAACGCCATCCGCAACCATTGGCCGGGTACCGAAGTCGACATCCTACCCATAGTCATGAGCCGCACGGGCACACCGCACTCATCCACCATCGAAAGTCTCACCTCCCTACTCACCCTCCGCACCGACCCTCCGGACAAACTCATCACCAAAACTCGCCTAGACACGTCTCGCATCCTTTCCACCCTCCACACACACACCGTCCAATGGCTGCACTATCTCCTCCTCGTCTACCGCACCAAATCACGCAAGACCACTCGCCAAGCATCCGCATAAAGACCTACCTCATGCCCCTTCTTGCACACCACCTTTAAACCGCTCCAGACCCTCCCCGGGGGGGAGTAAAACCCCCGACCACATTTGGAGAGGTTGGACACAGGAGGTTCACGGTCTAGCCCTGACTTGTAAGTTCCCTGTTTGACGTAGTTGGGAGGGCCCAGAGACAGCAGCCGACGCATCCGGCTTTTTGGTGAAAAACCGGCGCATACGGTACATGTTGTAAACAATTTCAATTTCAATTTTCAATAGGCAGTAGATGTTGTAAGTGAACAAAGGAATTGTTAAAAGGTTCTGTCACCTCCCTCTACTGCACTGGGCTTAAATAGGTTTCAGCCCAGACTAGTTACGCCTGCAAGCTTCGCTTACGTGTCAAGCGTTAGTGCTGCTCAACCGTCGTCATCTGTCCTCGAGACACGGCCTGCCTAGCATTGGATTTCACGACGCGGCTCCTTCTGCATTGAAGAGCTCGTTCTGGCGCGTCATCTGGCTGGTTAGATTAATTATGCATATCTGTACGTACCGGGAGGTACTGGTCGTACTGTAGCATCAGCACCATTATAATATTGCAGTAGCGACGTACCCACGAGTATACGTCCGTCCTGTGGAAAAGCACGAATTGGTATCCGTAACGAGTACTTGTACAATGTCCTGCAATGTACTGTTGCAGGACTGTACTCGTGGCACTCGTACCCTCCCCCTCTTGACAGATCAATGAGGCCGCCGCGAGGCAGACCTCCGTGGTTCTTGGCTCCTTTACTGAAGCAGTTACTGGGACTCAGGAATGCGCGCTGGGTGAGCGTGCATGAAGTCAACATACGCCTGAGTCTTGGCGAACTTGCGCCATTGGGGCGTCTCCAAGAATTCTTGTAACGCAATTGTTCGATGCACCTCGTTCAAACGGTGCCAGACAGGTGGAATGTCGTCATCACTGAAGTGCGTCATGAAGAGCAAATATTTGCCTCGTCGCCCAGGTAGCGACTTGATGCACACAGCAGAAATGTGTGAGACGTCAAACTCCCCATCATCTCCTTCAGGTACAGTTACTGGAACAGCAGGTCGTAGCGGAGCGGTAGAGCAGGGTCGTAAGTTATTAACATGGAACACAGGATGTAAGCGTACAATCGCTGGTAGTTTCAATCTGTAACTGTGTTTTCCAATCTGCTCCTCCACTGAAAAAGGGCCGAGCTGTCTGTCCCTGAGTTTCCTGTTCGGTTGTCCTCGTAGAAAAAGATTTGCTGTGACGACTGACACATTGTCTCCCTTAGCGAAGTGTGGCGCTGTAGACGGTTCTGTGCGCGCCTGCATCTCGTCCTTATGTAGTTGTAACACATAGCGTACCAAGGTGTGTACTTCCTGTAACAGTCTCAACCGTTATGTTGCGTCTTGCGAAATTGGAATCGACGGTCGCATGCTGAAAAGCAGGTCAGGAGGCTCCTCAGGAGAAAAACCAAAGTTAGCCTCGAACGGTGTGTGCTCAATTCCGAGTGCACGCGAAGCGTTGTACGCAAACTCCACTTGCGGTAAAAGTGTTGACCAATCAGAGCCATCATAGCAACAGAACCAACGAAGAAGCTGCTGAAACGTGCTGTTCACGCGTTCTGTCAGTCCGTCTGTTTCTGGGTGTCGGCTGGAAGACATGTTCAGACGCGTTCCAAGGCGTCTCCATAGTGTATGCCAGAAGGCGCTGACAAATTTTGGGTCGCGGTCGCTGATCAGCACACGGGGCAGTCCATGTAAACGGTAGACTCCCTGTAAAAATAAAGTGGCAGTTTATTCGGCAGTAATCGACTCTGTGCATGGCAGAAAATGGGCCATTCGAGTTAGATGGTCTACTACAATCAGCACAATGTTAAAGCCGTTGCTCTCATGCAAGTGTGTCAGGTAGTCAAGACCAACTGTGTGCCACGGTCTGGGTGGAACAGGCAATGGGTAAAGAGTCGCAGCCATTTGCGGTCGAATCTTCGCTCGTCGGCACACGACGCAGCGTTCACAAAAATCTTTCACGTCTTGGCGAATTCGTTTCCACCAGAATCTGTCGAGTGCTTTAGCAAGAGTGCTAGCAACTCCTCTGTGACCAGCTGACGAACTTTCGTGCATCTCTGTGATCAATCTCAGTCGGAGCTCAGAGTTCTGTGGAATACAGAGGCGATTGAGACGCCAAAAGTACCCGTCTCTGGCTTCTATCCGGCTGTCTCTTGTCCACTCACCATCGTCCCCATAAAACGAATCTCGTGAGAACCCCTCGCGAATGAGATCAGCGAACTCAGGGCTCAGCTGCAACGCTTCAACAGTCAGTGAATTTAACTGTGCGTCTTCAAACAGCAGCTGGGACTTCCGTCGTAATTCTCGATCTGACGGAACCTCGCCATCCCAAAACAAGGGTACTGTGGCCTGAGGTACGAAGTTTGGACGCCGGCTTAACGGGTCGGCTTCGTTCAGAGCTCCCTTGCGATATGCAAGTGTCATCGAGCCCACAAACGGTTGCAAATCCCGCAGGTATCTTGCTTGCCGCTTGTTTAGCCTGTTGTTCGGTTACCTGAGCAGATGCCGCAGTGTGTCGTGGTCTGTTACGACAAGGAACTTAGAACAGCCTTCAAGATAGCACCTCCAATGCTTGACAGCTTCGCATACGGCCAAAGCTTCTAAGTCGTACGCAGAGTAAGTGTTACCACGCTCAGCTGGATTTAGCTTACGCGCCCAGTAAGAGACTGGTTGAAGACCGCCTCCTTGGTCTTGCAACAGGACTGCTGCAATCCCCACTGTTGAAGCATCTGTAGCCACGGTGAACGTCGCGTCCGAGCTGACCTCCGGAAGGATCAGGCATGGCGCGGAAATGAGCCGTAACTTGAGAGTCTCGAAGGCTTCCAAACAGGCAGGCGTCAGCGTAACCTTCTGTGGCTGGGACTTCCGCAGTAAGTCCGTCAGTGGAGCCGTAAGGTCGCTAAAATGGTGTATAAATCTCGCATAGAAGTTGCAGAACTGTACGAAACTGCGAACCTCCTTTTGCGTCTTGGGCACTGGCCAGTCTGCAACGGCCTCGACTTTCTTTGTGGAAACCGAAATTTTACCAGCTGACACAGTGTAGCCCAGGTACTCCATTTCTTGCAATCCGAAGAAGCATTTCTTAAGGCGTAATTTCAGCCCTTCCTCCTTGAATCGTTGCAGCACTAGTCGTAGGTGCTCCAGGTGCTCCTCCAGTGTTCGACTGTAAATACAGACGTCATCCATGTAGACTGTCACGAACTTATGTAAAAAGTCGCGAAGAATGTCGTTCATCATCCTCTGAAACGTAGCTGGTGCATTGCACAGCCCAAACGGCATGGCGACCCATTCCATTAAGCCATCAGGGGTCTGAAAAGCCGTCTTGTGAACGTCCTGATCACGCACTCGAACTTGCCAGAATCCAGAAGCGAGGTCGAGGTGTGTGTAAAAATTCGCGTCTTTAAGTTCGTCCAGAGTGTCGTCCACAAGCGGTAGCGGGTAAGCATCTTTACGCGTAACCTCGTTAAGGCCACGGTAGTCAATGCACAGACGTAGCGAGCTATCAGCTTTTCGCACAAAAAGAATTGGCGAGCCGAACTCACTGTAGCTGGGGCGTATTAAACTAGCTTCCACTGCGTCTTTAAGCTGTCGATTAAGCTCAGCACGTTCTGCTGGAGACAGTCGGTTCAGACGTTGACGTCGCATCGGGCCAGTAGTGTCAATGGGGTGATCCCACTGTCTGCTTACTGGCGGAGAGTCGACAGGTTGCAGTAGCTCCGGGAAGTCTTCAAAAAGTAACGACCGGAAGTTGTCACGTTGTTCTGCTGTTAGTTCCTCTCCAGTGTGAAAGTCTGTTAATTGTTCGGCAGTTGACGTAAGTTCAATGACGTAAAAATCAGCATGACGTCTTCTGTTGCGGCGCGTCTTGCGCATAAGCTTCTGAACTTTCGTAGATGACAGGAGTAGACACTAAGGGCGTCGTTCCTCAAGTGTGGTCTCCACTGTTGTGCCGTCCATTAGTGTAAAAATTCTGGTTGTACCAAATTGTAAAGAGGCTTGTTCGTCATCAAGCCATGGTAAACCCAAGATTAAATCAGCTGTGTGTAAATCACGTAAGACGTTGAAAGTCCGTTGAAACTCGTGTCGAGCCAGCTCAAATGTGACGTCACAGACTGTCGTAGAGGTCACTCGTTGTCCGTTAGCGAGTCGAACTTGAGTCTTACTTGCAGACTTCCGAGTCTGTAAAGCAAAGCGTCGTACAAAGTCCTCTGACACAAAATCAAGTGTCGCAGCGCAGTCCACTAATCCAGAAATTTGGTGTCCGCCATCAGGATTTTTCACAGTCAGCTCAGTTCGAATTAACGGGCGAGCTTCCGTGAGGTCAGTCAGTAGTGATGTAGCTGGCGAGGAAAATTGTTGCAGCGTAGCGATGGACTGTTCCGAGTCGTCTGCTTGTACAGGTACCGAGTCGGGTTGATCAGGTGCTGTAGTTTCTGGTGAGTCGTTAAACGCACAATCTGCGTCGACTAACCACAGCTGTACAGGCCAAGGGGTTGGAGCAACCACCTCCTGTTGCGCTGGGTTCTCCTGTGACTGACGTGTAAAAAGCTGCGTCCTTGCTGGGAATTATAGGTAGAGTTTCCAGTGTTTAGTCATCTGAGTAAATTTTGCCCACTTTGGTAGTACAAATACAGCCATCGTAGATGTCGGAGATGTTCGACGACAATCCTCAAAATGCTGCGCAATCTGCTCAGCTAACTCCCAAGGTGGATTGATGAACACCCGTTCTCCTGTTAAATCTCTGTCTAGAATCGAGTCACTCGGCGAACAGTGAGGTAAGTCACCGTGCGAGTTAAGACCTTCATCATCAGCACATCCCTCCAACGTGAAGTTGAATCGTGCATGC
>JAPMLY010001655.1:5000-7500 GCA_026401115.1 Tetraselmis chui
CTGTGACCGGCTGACGAACTTTCGTGCAGCTCTGTGATCAATCTCAGTCGGAGCTCAGAGTTCTGTGGAATACAGAGGCGATTGAGACGCCAAAAGTACCCGTCTCTGGCTTCTATCCGGCTGTCTCTTGTCCACTCACCATCGTCCCCATAAAACGAATCTCGTGAGAACCCCTCGCGAATGAGATCAGCGAACTCAGGGCTCAGCTGCAACGCTTCAACAGTCAGTGAATTTAACTGTGCGTCTTCAAACAGCAGCTGGGACTTCCGTCGTAATTCTCGATCTGACGGAACCTCGCCATCCCAAAATAAGGGTACTGTGGCCTGAGGTACGAAGTCTGGACGCCGGCTTAACGGGTCGGCTTCGTTCAGAGCTCCCTTGCGATATGCAAGTGTCATCGAGCCCACAAACGGTTGCAAATCCCGCAGGTATCTTGCTTGCCGCTTGTTCAGCCTGTTGTTCGGTTGCCTGAGCAGATGCCGCAGTGTGTCGTGGTCTGTTACGACAAGGAACTTAGAACAGCCTTCAAGATAGCACCTCCAATGCTTGACAACTTCGCATACGGCCAAAGCTTCTAAGTCGTACGCAGAGTAAGTGTTACCACGCTCAGCTGGATTCAGCTTACGCGCCCAGTAAGAGACTGGTTGAAGACCGCCTCCTTGGTCTTGCAACAGGACTGCTGCAATCCCCACTGTTGAAGCATTTGTAGCCACGGTGAACGTCGCGTCCGAGCCGACCTCCGGAAGGATCAGGCATGGCGCGGAAATGAGCCGTAACTTGAGAGTCTCGAAGGCTTCCAAACAGGCAGGTGTCAGCGTAACCTTCTGTGGCTGGGACTTCCGCAGTAAGTCCGTCAATGGAGCCGTAAGGTCGCTAAAATGGTGTATAAATCTCGCATAGAAGTTGCAGAACTGTACGAAACTGCGAACCTCCTTCTGCGTCTTGGGCACTGGCCAGTCTGCAACGGCCTCGACTTTCTTTGTGGAAACCGAAATTTTCCCGGCTGGCACAGTGTAGCCTAGATACTCCATTTCTTGCAATCCGAAGAAGCATTTCTTAAGGCGTAATTTCAGCCCTTCCTCCTTGAATCGCTGTAGCACTAGACGTAGGTGTTCCAGGTGCTCTTCCAGAGTTCGACTGTAGATACATACGTCATCCAGGTAGACTGTCACGAACTTATGTAAAAAGTCGCGAAGAATGTCGTTCATCATCCTCTGAAATGTAGCTTGTGCATTGCACAGCCCAAACGGCATGGCGACCCATTCCATCAAGCCATCAGGGGTCTGAAAAGCCGTCTTGTGAATGTCATGTTCACGCACTCGAACTTGCCAGAATCCAGAAGCGAGGTCGAGGTGTGTGTAAAAATTCGCGTCCTTAAGTTCGTCCAGTGTGTCATCCACGCGTGGTAACGGGCAGGCGTCCTTATGCGTAACCTCGTTAAGGCCACGGTAGTCAATGCAGAGACGTAGCGAGCCATCAGCTTTCCGCACAAAAAGAATTGGCGAGCCGAATTCACTGTAGCTGGGACGGATCAGACCAGCTTCCACTGCGTCTTTAAGCTGTCGATTAAGCTCAGCGCGCTCTGCAGGTGACAATCTGTTCAGACGTTGACGTCGCATAGGGCCAGTTGTGTCAATGGGGTGATCCCACTGTCGGCTTATTGGCGGAGAGTCGACAGGTTGCAGTAACTCCGGGAAGTCTTCAAAAAGTAACGACCGGAAGTTGTCACGTTGTTCTGCTGTTAGTTCCTCTCCAGTGTGAAAATCTGTTGATTGTTCGGCAGCTGACGTAAGTTCAATGACGTAAAAATCAGCATGACGTCCTCTGCTGCGGCGCGTCTTGCGCATAAGCTTCTGAACTTTCGTAGACGACATGAGTAGACACTCAGGGCGTCGTTCCTCAAGTGTAGTCTTCACTGCTGTGCCGTCCATTAGTGTAAAAATTCTGGTTGTACCAAATTGTAAAGAGGCATGTTCGTCATCAAGCCATGGTAAACCCAGGATTAAATCAGCTGTACGTAAATCACGTAAGACGTAGAAAGTCCGTTGAAACTCGTGTCGAGCCAGCTCAAAAGTGACGTCGCAGACTGTCGTAGAAGTCACTCGTTGTCCGTTAGCGAGTCGAACTGGAGTCTTACTTGCAGACTTCCGAGTCTGTAAAGCAAAGCGTCGTACAAAGTCCTCTGACACAAAGTCAAGTGTCGCAGCGCAGTCCACTAATCCAGAAATTTGGTGTCCGCCATCAGGAGTTTTCACAGTCAGCTCAGTTCGAATTAACGGGCGAGCTTCCGTGAGGTTAGTCAGTAGTGCTGTAGCTGGCGAGGAAAATTGTTGCAGCGTAGCGATGGATTGTTCCGAGTCGTCTGCTGGTACATGTACCGAGTCGGGTTGATCAGGTGCTGTAGGTTCTGAAGAGTCGTTAAACGCACAATCTGCGTCGACTAACCACAGCTGTACATGCCAAGGGGCTGGAGCAACCACCTCCTGTTGAGCTGGGTTTT